>CAEGAD010009346.1:0-42559 GCA_903067055.1 Poeciliopsis paucimaculata
TATATATACATAAAACACTAGAAATCATCCAGTTCAGTCAGTTACAGATCTGTTCAATACATTAGAATATTACTGAAATGCATTTCAGGAATTTTATCACTTAGTTAAACAAATTATATGTTAATTATACAAATGGATATTTGAAAGTTTTTGTTCATTATGTTTTGTTTACATAATGAAACAAAACATGAAAACATGTAATTTAAAATTTGAATATAAAACCAATAAAAAAACATTTTAATATAGAAATGGAAACTCACTGAAACATATTTTAATACCTGCTTAAAGGTTGTTTTCAAAAGGCATCTGACAAGCAAGACACATCAGGACATATGTTGTAATTTATTGAATAGTGGATACATTGCCTACTGACACGTGTCAATAAGCGATGTATACATGTCTAATATATGTCCAACACATGTCGTCTCAAAATACTTCAACACTTTGAAGTACGTTGTCTCAAAGTACCAAGAGTCCAATCATATACACAGATTTAAAGTCACAGATATTCTGTTAATGAGATGAAGCCAAAAGGAATAGACTCCAATTATGAATTATGTAATCCCAGGATAAATGCAGCTGTTCCATGACGAAATACTGGAGAACATTGGAGAACAAACAACATGATGAAAGAACATGAAAGGAATAAAGTGGCTGAAAGCAGGGTTAGGTTGACAGACCATGATGGGAAGATGGAGATAAACACAGAGGCCTACACACTGCTTTGTGTCTAGGTTAGAAATGTGGTCCTACATTGTATTGACAATGTATTGATTCAGAGTACAAATGAAAATTTATATTTTGAGGTTTGTGTTTTTAAAAAATGTACCTCACATTTCACAATTATGTACTACTTTATGTTGGTCTTCAAACCCAACAGTATTGAAATTAGTTTTTGTGACCTGTCAAAATGTGGAAAGGGTACACTAAGATACTTTTACATAAACTAGGTGCAATCCAGTTTTATCAGTTTTAACAGAATTTATGTTCCTGTCTGACCCACAACATGTAAATCTAGCATTGCAGTTTGATCACACTGGATTTCCGAATCCAACAACAGACTCGTAGATAGTTAATCCTTCTACAAATGGAAAGCCTACACTTTTTAACATTTTCAATTTTCGGAAAATCTAGAGGCACAGTCGTTTGTGTCTGCAGTACAGTGCTACATTTTTGGAATGATGCACTTCCTTTTGTTTTCACTAGATGGCATCATTGAGCTGTGTAAGTGAAGACAGCTCTTACAGATTTCTCCATCCTTTCCAACAAATCTTTCCTTATACAGAAGATTTTTCTTTTTCTTTTTTTTCTTTTTTTTATCCACATATGAACCTATGAAGTTGGCAAAAGACAGCTAATCAGTATATTTCCAGTTTTTGTGTCATGAATGTTAGCATTTAGCTTGCTAAATATGTCTGATCTTAACTCATGGACATCAGATGGTTATAAAACGGCCAAGATGAATAGGCAGCAGCATTCACTGATGTTGTCTTTCCTCTTTGCCGTTGGACTAACACATCTCTAATACTGTGGAGCCGCAAATAGGAAAATCTTGGGCTTTTCAAGAAGTGGCCACACTGAAAATAATCAATAATGAATTGATCGTTTTGATAGAGCAAGCACAACTGCTCCTTGTTCTTTACTGTCTAAAAATAAACCCTTACCTTTAGTTTATTGTTTTAGTATAAATCACAAAATCCTGTGTAAAATCTGTTGTTTTGTGCCACATGTTGTCTTCAGCTCATGCGTAAAAGTGAGGGTTAGATTATTTCCTGATATGTGCAAATTAAGAACTGAGAATGAGAGTAAGCTCTCTGCACCATATCAATAGTCGCAGACTCAACTCCCTTTTCACATGTACAGAAGACTTGATAATGATGCTGATGGTTCAGCATAGGATGTGGAGAATTGTTTTGTCTTTCAGGTTTTCCATCAGATGAGTTAGTTTACACAGATTGAACAACTGTTCAGCAGCCAGGTACATTTTCCTAGAAAAACAACTATGATCAGAACAAAAAAGAAAAAAAACAATGATTTTTTTTTTTACATTTTGTGACTTAGTGATCCTTCAGTAAGTCACAATCAGCTGTTTTACAGATACAGTTTCAGTTTTAAAAACATATATTTTAATTTCAGCACTTTGATTCTCAAAATGTGGTAGATGTACCACTGGTGGTACTGAGCCTTCCTCTGTACCACCTCTTGCACCTCTTTGGTATGCAAGAGAAATGTGAGACATAGACATAGCAAAATCTGAGACATTTTAATGGTAAAAATGTTTCCATGTTTGTCGCTTTTAAAATGTCTTTAATGCTCACAAATTGTCCCTGGTCTTTACTGCAGTGGTTTTCTTTCTTACTCAGTGAATTCTTTACAGATTTTTCAAGCACATGCCAGGTTAGAAACAAATTTTGGAAACCAAAATTTTCTAGAACATAAGTATAATTTACTGTTTTCTAAATTTGTTGTTAAGTCTTCTTTGAGTTCTCATTTGGTCTGTGAGGAAGCAATTACATTGAGTTAAATTTGTTTGTCGAATAAAAAAAATTAAATTGTCAAAACTTTTGGATTTGCAATATATATTTTTTGTTTCAAACAAAAGAAAGCTTATCTCAATCCAAAAAAATTAAACCATGGTCAAAACATTTTGAATTGTAATAATTAATTATTTTAAACAAAAACATTTTATTTAAAAAGTTTTAAAAAAAAGAAAAAAGAAAAGAAGATCACTCCTTTTTGTTTGATGAAGTGAAAAAGTTCTTTGCAGAACATAAACTTTTATTTGCGCATGTTAGAATCTTTTGGTTGAGAGCCGAAATTGTGCTTGCGATTCTCACATTACTTTACTCAAAAACTAAACCTAATCCTAATCCTCACCTAAAACTAAACATAAACTCATCCTCATCATAAACCTAAACAGCATTTCTTCTTATGGGGCCCATATGGAGCAAAGAATCCTCACAATGTAGTATTTGTTGAGAAATATTCCTCACACAAAAAAAAGGTCACACACACCCACACACACACACCCACACGCCCCCCCGCCCCCCCACACACACACACCTTACTTGTATTTCTTTGTATTAATATCCACTTATTGCGGCAAGCACATTTATGCTTAACCCAAATACTTACCCTAACACCAACCATTACTATTCTGTTCCTAATCCTAATCTTAGCCAAAATCTAGTTCACTTCATATCTCTAAACCTAACTTGTGGAACTCAGCACAATAGAAAAAGTGAGAATCAGGAAACTGTCCTCACTTCCCAAGAAGACCTCCCTCTGTTGGTTTTCTAAATGCAGCAGGCTGTGATCAGGGCACTCATTGAGATGCTTTAGGAAAAGAAGATCTGCAACTTTAGCTGCAAAGGTGAAGACATGCCTAACCCATCAGAGTGTTGACGTGTTAACATTTTGTGTATGATACAGGTCCACGTGCTGTTTCCATCCTTCCATCTGTTTTTTCTGTGAACCTCATGACGTGTTGAAAATACAATCAAAAATTCATCAAAGTGCTTCAGAAAATGAGTGGCTCTACATCTGGGCCTTCAGATGATTCACAGGCACATGTGGCCTGCAAGCAATGGCTGTTTTTCATGCCTCTCCATCGCCATGGCAACCCTCTCCAACGACTCCATCCTGACCTTGAGGCATGGTGTGATGTCAGGCATCCTATGCAAGCTCATCATTTACAGAGATAAATAAAGAACAGCAGAGAGCAGCATTCCCTGGTCTCTGCACTGTAGGATCCCAGCCAAGGCAGGAAGAGGAGAAGGAGGAGGAGGAAGAGGAGGAGGAGGAGAAAATCTATCCAAGAAGCTATCAGGTCAGGATATTACATTTCTTTGAAGGAAGCTTAAATTCAGTTATGAATCACTTTTTTAATGCTCCATGCATTTCCTGTAATATCAATTCTAACCATGGAAGTGAATAATTGAAAACTTGTGATTTAGACATCATGTGACAGATGGTGGTGGCAGCATAGTTTTCTGTATCTGGGACAGAGAGACGAGAAGAGATGAGAAGAGCCCTAAACATACAGGCAGAGATACAAATAATTTAAATTAGAGCCCGTTGATGTGATGCAGCGGTTGAACGGTTAAAGTCCAGTCCTAAATTCAACAGGGAATCTGTGACATAATGCATGAATTTCAAATGTTTTTTATGCTAACTTATAGTGCTTAAATTTTTAGTTCTGAAGAAAATCCTAACATATCTGCTGTATATTAGTGGAGCAAGTGTATAAAAATGTTTATATTTCACTTCAAATCCCCTGTCATTATCCATATGCAGTCATATCCATAAACAATCCCTCATGTTAATTTTATTTATGTATTTTTATTTTTTTTATTAACTAGAACATTTAAAGCCTCAACTATGTTCAATGTTACAGTGGATAAAATGGGTTGAGGTGCTTTTTTAACTTGATGGATGGATGTTTGGGTAAAATATTTTTGCACCCAAACAAGATGTTAAGACAGTCAAGAGCTGCATCCTGCAACTTTTTAATGCATCCCTGCGTCAACACCTGAGTCAAAAGGTTCAATTCTGGTAATGAGACATTTATTGGATACAGGTTAGAGCAGCAAAATAACAGGACCCTCGTAATAAGAATCTATTTGACTTTGCCAGCAAACTAATACTAGATCATTGTTAAGTCTTTCTAAAGCAAACAGCCAAGTCAACACAGGATAAAATGCACATTTCATCAAGATCACATATCAGTCTCTGGAGTGAGAGGTTTGACTGATAGATCGGCACACCAGGTAATCTCTGCATGTTTGCAGTTAACAGTAGTCAACCCACTGTTGCCACTCAGTGACTTCCTTGCTAGATTTAGCAACATTTCAGACAAAAAAAATTGGTCAAAATTGGCCAAAATTGAAAACTGCAATTGCTGGTGTCCTAATTAAAATGGAATACATACACACATATTCATGACATTCTTTGATTAAATTAAATTCTCTTAGGTGTAATTACAGTAGTTAAATTTTTTATTTATACCAGGTGAGTCTTTCTCATCTGAGAATGTGGAGTGGTACCGGTTTGATTCTGAACCTTCAAATGATTTTATTTGGACAAGTTCCATATAACTTATAAGATGATGTAAAAATAACATTTGTTTTACATACATGCTCAACAGCACACAGCATATCACCAATTACAACTTAGAGTAGCTCATTGGTATATTAATGCAGTAGCCATGTAGCCTGATGTAAAACATTTAGCTAACCAATGTCAAACATTGGGAATTTTTAATTACTAATGTCAAATGTTATCCAACACGTTTTGAAGCCAAAAACTTCACTAATATACAGGGACAAACATGAGAATCAACTCATACAAAGTTAAAGCTCAGTTTCACATAAATACAGTATAAATGTTTGGCTGTTGAACTGGACCGTTCAAGGTCGCTATCAAGCTAATTTCCTGTTAGGAGCTCCACAAATCTTTTTGATATATAGTACATTACCAAGACACTTGAAAACATACCTTTATCTCGACTTTTTCTCTATTCTTCCTCTTTGGTTTCTCCCTCCCTGAGGGATAAGCCTTTTTTGCCACATTGTTTTGCCAACATAGCAGCTCATATAACCATGCAGTGTGGTACCTACCACGCTGCAGACTCACACTGCATTTTTCTTTATGCCCATATACTGTAGGAAAGATTTCTACATACATTATCAAATATATATTATTGTAAAAAAAAGAAATCACAACTTTATAATGAATTTGTGTGCTTTTGCTAATAAAATCACATGGAAATCATTACTAAAAAAAAAAAAAAAAGGGGGGGCCTCCTAGCAGCCCCGGGGCCCTAAGCTATGTTTGCTATGCCTTGGGCCGGCCCTGGCTTGAAAGGAGTTTAATGGCAGAAAAAAAAAGTTAATACGTACACTCAGATGGAAATAGAATATATCTGATTCATTCCCAAGGGAAAATTACTAAATAGTTGACAAGCTACTGAAGCATACTGAACCCAGTTGACCCCACATCCAGTTTGTGTTATCAGTTGAACTCTTTGTGGGTTTTGCTATGGTCAGCAAACACTATTACCTTATTTCTGATGTAACCAAGCAGTCAGTTCCTTCAGGAAGGAAGCTGCAGTGATATCATTAGCTGATTTATTGGGATATGATGGTACCATCAGTGTGCCGGACAATCAAATGGCATCTGGTCATATTTGTATAGTGTAGTCATTCTCTCCAGACAGCTGTTAGAACTGTTACAACGCTGTTCTTTTTGTGCGTGTGCATGCGTGTGCGTGTAGGTGTGTGTATATGTTTTTTTGTTTGTTTGTTTTTTTTACATCAGAAGCTTCAACATAAATTACTAGATAGGACAGGTCTTCTTACCCCTGGAGCATTTTCATATTTGGTCACATCACCACTATTTCAGTGGGATTTTCATTCGAAAGACTGACAGAAAGTACATTATTTTTTACAAATACTGTACAAAAAGTGAGAACATAAAGTAAAAATAGCATCGTGAATACCAAGCAGCACAGCCGACAGGCCAGAGAGAAAGCTGTGGAGAAGTTTAGGTTCTAATGCAGCTTACAGGGTTCTGTTCAGTCCATCATCTGAACATAGAGAGAAGATGTTAGGTATTTAGCTGAGATTTGTTTGGTTAAAATGTATCCTATGTATGTATGTTAGCGATAATGCCAATTGCCTTGATCCATATGTTATTGCTGATAAACAGAAGCTTTCCAAAACATTGTAACTTTGAAAGAAATGTACAGATCATGCTGGAAAACCTGTTGAAAGAACATGTAGTAGTTATATATATACACATAGAGGAGTAATGAGATGATGAAATAGAAGTCTTATTTAAAATAATTCACATAACAGGAAGGGTAGTAAAATGTGTTCTTGTCAGACGAGACCAAAACGGTATTTTCCGGCGTGGATGCAGAATGCTCTGTCTAGAGAAAGCTAACTCTGCCCATCATACTGGACACAGTGTGATGAGCAATCAGACATTGCAGTTGCATCATAGTGTAGTGATGCTTTTAATCTGCTCAGAGTTGATAGGGTGGGTCACATCATTCCATTTTTCTACACTGTCTTTATATTCAGTTTTAATTAATAAATTAAATGTGGTACTTTTTATCTTGCTGTGTAATCTTTTTGGTTTTATTGAGTGACATTTTGGTGTTTATGGTTTGTTGGTGTATAAACCTCTTTAAATACTATTGACAGAAATTTCCTGCAATAAAAAGACATGACGTTAAGCAGACATTTGTCATGATCCATTTAGCACAGTTTTATTACCTTTTGTGTGTTTATATACGTATTAGACCATTCTTTCTCCAAATGTGCCATGGTTGATGAATATATGGGCTGAATTTAAAGTTCACTGTTGTTTACTATCTTTCAAGGCTGTAAGACACGACAACTTGCATTGACTGACATTGGCTGTGTTCGTCAGGAGTTCTTGGTAATCTATTGATCAGCTCATAGGGCAGAGTAAACAGAACATCCTGGACCTTCCTGTTAAAGGGAGGTGTTTCCCTCTCCAGTCGTTACATGCATGCTTGGTAGGGATTTCTGTAAAGCCAACTACACAATGAAAGCAGCTGTCCAGTGTTGCTTCCTGCTCGTCCAGGAAGAGTGGATATTAAAAGTCAGTGGCTCTATAGAATTGGCTGGGTTCATTTAGATAGAAAACTGGGTAACACTGACATGACACTGTCATAAACATAACATAAAACCTTCATGAATATGAAGGAGTCTTCGTGAATGCTTATGACTTGTTATGAAATGTCTTTTGGTGAATAAAAACACGTTTAAATACAAAGTTGCATTATAAGTTGCATTAAAACTTGCAGTTTCATGTCAGTCTTAGCACACCCCTTCAAATAAAGTGTTACCAAAAACTGTTTAACAAATTAACGTAATGAACTCCAATGTTTGAGGATCAGTTTAGGATGTAATTGACTTAGAATCGGTCTGAAGGATTCAAATTCCTTTTTTTATTTAGCATCCTAAAATGAAGGACAGTGAATTGGTACTCGATAAACTGAGTTGGTTTGAAATTAAATCTTGATTGAAGAAAATTATTATAAACTAGGTCAATGCCAAACCAAATTTCTAGATATCCTAATAAAATCTTGTATTCCAATAAATATTGTTTTAGATAGTTTCCTAACTTGATCCTACCAAGTTCAAACTTTCAATTTGTTTCACAGGGGGACACAACTTAAAGTGATGTCATTGTTTTTAAACGAGTAATTAGTATTTTTCAGTAGGTATTTTGAATATCTGGGTTCCCTTTTGTTTTCATGACAACAGCAGCAACTGACTATTTATCTTCTTCTTATCTGTTTTAAGTCATTCATTACAATATGGGAAAATCTATTAACCTCAAGCTGTTCATAATTTTCTTTTTCTGCACACTCACGAATAGTGACTCACACAACAAGGTCGCAAACTTTATTAACCCTTTATTTTTCTCCATTCCCCAGTTGTTCAGTATATGGTTGATTTCTTACTCATCCTGCCTCCCTCTCTGTTCTGAATCATGCCGTCGTCTTCATGCGCGCTGTCTGTCCTCTCTCCTTACATGCTTCCTGCCAAAGTCACAATCATGACAGCTGACAAAGCCTGGCTCTGTTTGTGTTCCCTTGCTGCTTTCCTTTCTGTGCAGTTGTTCAGCCAAGCTTTAGATGAGCAGAGAGATAAAATCTTCCTCCAGAGGACTGATTCCTCTTCCACTGTCTTAGGAGTAAATCCAAAATCAAAAACGGATATATTTGCTGTCTCTCATGCTGTATGACATTCTTGGAAAAAACACATAGAATTTATGTAGAGACAACGCTTTGTTAGTGTCGTCTCTCCATAGAACAGCCTGTACTTTGCAGGAAAAACAAACCATTTAGAAAGCACTGAATTATGTTTGCACTGGTTTGCATGCTATTGTTACATAATATTTGAATGTATTGGCTGATCTGCATTAGATTTATGTCCTCTGCTCACTGCAGGGCAATGGAAAAATGTATATGCTGAAAGGAGCCATCTTGCTTCCATGAAACATTTAACTCCCTGTCACCAGCTGCTTGGCTTTTGTTTCTGCTTTTACAGGCCTAATTGGAAAGTAGAGAACCAGCTTAGCGAGCATGTTCAGATGTGGGCAGTTTGTTCTTCGTCAATTGGTAACTGCAGTTCTGCCACATCACAACCACAACACACAAGGAAAAATTACTATGTGTAAATTTCAAATTGTTATTTTCAATTCTTACTTTAGTTTTTAGACATGGATTTATAACCAGTCTGCCATAACATTTTGGCCACTGACAAACAAGTTGATTGATTATGTTGTCATTATGTCATCTAGAAGTGATTGGGACATATTAATTCATTGAATGTTTAGTTGTTGGCAGCAGAATCTCAGACAGAATGCCAGACCAGATTTAGCTTCTGTGGAGAGAAAAAAAAAAACTAAGGTTAATTATTGAAATAGCAGGAAATAATACAAACTGGAGTGAAGTAGAAAAAGAAAGTTTTAGAGTGACTCATTCTAAGTTTGTCCACTTAGAATGAGGAATTGGAGGCAGATCTAGACTGCATTCCTCCTGCCAGATCAGGTGGTACACTCTACCTCTACCTCCCTACACCCCAAAACATTCAACAACTGGCCTGTTGAATATTGATGTTCACTGAGTAACACAGGAGTCAACATCTGGTGAAGTAGTTTGGTCAAAGGGTCAGAAAGGTGCACCAAAAACAGCATCAGCCACTGGTTCCAGATTCTTCTGATAAAGTTTTCTACATTTTTATTTATTTATTTATTTTTGCCTCTGACAATCATTTTGAGCGTGTTCTCACACGCTCAAAATGTTCCGGGGTTCTTTAGTTTTCTTTGTGGGGTTTCTGTGCGTGCTACTCACCTCTGACCACTAGATGGCGCCAGGTTCATCCTGCCTGAGGGAGTGTGTGATGTCACCAGCGCACCTGAGTCTGATCAGCTCATCAGCGGCAGGTTCAAGAGGAGCTGACTGCCAGTACTTCAGCGCCTGAGTGTTAGCCAGTAACGGTACCTCTGAGCCTCCTAGAGCTTGTCTTGGTGTTTCCTTGTCGACCTGAATTCCTAGTGATTTTCCCTGTTGTTCTCCTGCTTTCAGGTGATCCCTCGTGACGCCCTGGATCTACTCTGTGCTGATCCTACCTGGTTTTCTGATCTAGCCTCTCCTTGTGACGCTGTGGAACCTACCAACTGCTTGCCGAGTTTCGAGACTCACCTTCTCCGTCTGATTATAAGTTCCTTCTGGATTCCACGACTGGCAGTCGCACCGCTCCTCTGTTCCCACTGAGCCTGAGCCTACCTGTCCGCCCTCTGATGCACTCCTCTGTTGCCTCCTGGAAATCCACCATCAAGCACCGAACCATCTGGACCCACAAAGAGACTGGGACCCTGGACATTTCAGTAAACCGGCCCCAAACCTTGAACCTCCAAACCACAAGTAAGCTCTGTCCAGTTTATTGTGTATCACTCTCAATTCCGACAACCCTGAACTCGCCATAATCTGCTCTGCCTCTCATAGTGTGCGGATTCCCCCGTGAGCCCGTTCCCTCACAACCCTTTACTCTCCGTTCATCTTTTGTTGTACTCAAAATAAATTCTTTTACTTATCCATAAATCTCTCCTGTGTTGTGTTCTGCATGTGGGCTAGAGATGTAGAATAGAATTCAACTTTATTATCATTGCACTGTCACAAGTACAAGCAACGAAATGTAGTTTGCATCTATCCAGAAGTGCTATACAGCATATAAATATTTATAAACAGGTGTACAAAGATAAGGTGTATAAACAGAGTAATTGTAACGTGCTATAAAATATTTGTTAAATATAGATATGAGAACTATGTATATATTATACGGAATATTAGTAAGTGGATTGTATTGCTTTATAATACAAAATAATTTACAAATTATATAAAGATTGTATACAGATCATGTATGTGTGTGAGAGGAACAGTCCAGGGATGGGGGGGGGGTACAGTCCTTTTAGTTTGTGTCAGGAGCGTGACAGCTCTGGGAAAGAAGCTGTTCTGGTGCCTGGTGGTTCTGGTCCGTAGGCTTCTGTAACGCCTCCCAGAGGGCAGGAGGGAGAAGAGGGTGCGTGCAGGGTGAGTGAAGTCCTTGGTGATTTTCCTGGCCTTTCCTGTAGATGTCTTTGATGGCAGAGAGCAGTGCCCCAGGGATGTGCTGGACAGTTTTCACCACCCTCTGTAGCGCCTTCCGGTCGGAGACAGAGCAGTTCCCGTACCAAACTGTAATAAAGTTGGTGAGGATGCTCTCAATGGTGCAGCGGTAAGAGTTGGTGAGGATCTCTGAGGACAGGTGGTTCTTCCTCAAGGTCCTCATGGAGAAGAGGCGCTGCTGTGCCTTCTTGACGAGTTTGGAGCAGTTGGTCGTCCAGGTCAGGTCCTTGGAGATGTGGACTCCCAGGAACTTAAAGCTGTTCACATGCTCCACCGCTATTCCCTTGATGTGGATGGGTGGGTGAAGGTCAGCGTTCCTCCTGAAGTCCACGATGATCTCCTTGGTGTTCTTGGTGTTCATCATGCCAGAAACAGGTGTCTGTTATTGCGCAATAGCCAGCCCCGCCCTAACCTCACAACTCCTTAGGACTCACTACTGACCAGTTCTCCATCTAACGGGTCCGGAGAGTCTCTGGAACCTGGGTATTACCCTTTAGAAGGTCTAAAAGAGACAATCTGTTTAAACTGGTGTCGAGAGAGGTTCGTCTAGCTCTAACTACCTACAATCCAGAAGTTATGACCCTTTTCAGTTAAGGAGCAATCAGTTGAGTAGCCCTCACAACTGCCTAACCCCAATAACCACTTCTGTTAACGGTAGCCCACTCTCTAAAAATAACGTGCACTTGTTACTGGCTAGATTAGATTTAGTAACTTTGTAAGTTCCAGGGACATTATTTTTATAACTACTAAAAGAAATTCTGAAGCCACCAAATTCCTAGAATCACGCTCACGAGTTTTACATGAAATGGAAGAACTAAAACAATATGATTTAATATTAATTTCAATGTCCACAAATCTCATTGGAATTTTAATGTTTGTATTTATTAAGCAAGCTTAAGCAGGGGTAAATGACAGCAAAATTGTTCATCAGTGATTATAATCATTCAAAAATTAAATTCAATTTAAAAATAAATCAACTTCAATTCCCTAACTTCTTTCCCTAAATCGTGTCATCTATTTACTAATTGAGGCTTTTGGGGAGCAGACAACTCATACCCGGATGATGAAGGACCTTGGCAACAGAAAAATTCAGTGTCCTCGGACAGAGTCCCGTGTTATCCTGTCCGGTTCTCCCTTGAGTAGAAACAAAGCAGAGCTGGTCGTTGTAGCTCAAACGTCCAAATCTTCATCACTCCTGTGACCTTTGTCTAGTCCCCGAGTCCGATGCAAAAATCTTGAGATCTTTTGGGATGAGTGTGGAGCCGCAATCGAATCAGAAGTCAGAGTTGATGGGCATCAGGTCCCGTCTCCCTTGCAGTGGCGTGAAGACTTGATTCCTCTCTGGCTCCGGGGCGCGGCTCTCTCCCTCCACTGGTGTTGGTCTCCTTAGTCTGCAGCTTGTCAAATCCACACGCCGGGGACGAAGAACACAGACTCCTTCTGCTTTCGGGTTTTTATACTCTCCCTGCCCCATTGTTGTGTATTGGGTTTCGTACGTGACTTCTCAGGCATTTGATTACTTCATGGAAGGTCCTAGGCCTTCCCCTATTTGATCAATGCTCTTAGCTCCTGCCCTTCACGTTTATCTCATCTTCCTGGGCTCAGTTCCCGGATTTCCTAATTTGGCATACAAGCCAGGGCATGTCCAGACTTGCCTCAGGCCAAGTACAGACTTGCCTTTTGCAACTTCATACTATCCCTATTCTCTCTTTATGTGATTATAATCTCTTACATGTTATGTGATTACTATAGACCGTTAACACAATCATTAACACATCACTTCAATCATAATCATTTCAATAATCATTCCAATGTCAGAGTATAACATTCAACTGTTTCAAAAGATTCATCGGTACATAATATGTGATTCATCCACTTTATCATCATTAATACATTGAATCAATATACATTTTTATAATCATCAGTAGATCAACATACAAGATTACTTCATTCTCCTAGGCTTGTGTGATCTGCTTTTCTGCATGAACCTGGAATGATCTCACCCCTTCGAACCAGTTTTCGCGACACAGGTCAAAACAAACAAAGAAATCTAAACAGAAATGGATCATTAATCTAATTTATAAACTCATCTACATAATTAAATAGTCTGCAAAATAAACCTTGTAATATAGGACAATTCAAAAGGTTACTTTAAAGAAAAACAAAACGATACAATACACAAAACTTAACAATAAACTTAACAAGAAACAACAATAAAATTGTTTTGTTCTAAAAAATTAGAACAGTTTTTTTTACAAGATGTTGCAGCATGTATGAAATTTCCTCAGGTTTGGAGCACTCAATTTAAATAAGCTCAAATGTTATTCAAAACTGTCAGACAGGACAGGGATATGTGGAAGAACTGTTATTTTTTTTTATGTATCTGGATTCAAATTGAGTCTAGCTGTTTTGACTACAAACCAGAGATCACACACTTTTTTTAAAATTTTTGATCTAAACTTCAACACTAACTATTGTTATTGCTATATTCTCCCTAGCTAATGAGGGTTCTATCCCTAGCTTAACTGTTACTTGGTTTGTAATAAAACCCCATTTAAGGTCTTCATTAGTTTGATTTTTAATTGCTAAAATAAGCTAAACAAAGCCTATTGTTACTATAGCCTTTCCCTCTGATGTGAGATTTTTCTGCAAGAAGTAAGATAAATTTTAGTAACAATTGCTTCACAAAAAATAACCTAATAAATCTAAACAACGTCTGAGATCATGGCATGAATAAAAAAAATGTCCCAGCATTACTGTGGATATATACTATAGTGAAGCTTTGCGCAGACCTATGAATAGCCTTAATATCTATTATGGCTTGCAGTTAGCTCTGTTAACTGCAGAAATACAATATCAGAAAACTGAAGAAAATGTCCAACCCCTCCCTCAGCTCTAGCTTCCATTGGTTCTGCTATCAGTTACTATGCCATCAAAGGAAGACGTGATTAGTGGTGGCCCTGTCAAAGTTAATGATCATGTTAGGATGACATATTGGACTTTCTGAGGTCTTCTCTTCCACTCTTAATGTTGACTCGGAGGCAAAATCTCTGTCATGGTACAATCAGAAGGTCCTTATGGAACAGTCTATTGTCTTGATTAAGCTCAAATTTCGCCAATGAGGCACCAGTAGGGGCCTGAGTTCCCTGGGGCTTTGGCGAAGTGGGAAGAAAATACAATAAAGTGTCAAGGCCAATTAAACTGTAAATGCATCACGCCTAGCTCAGTCCTTTGCTTATTTGATGCAAAAGGATTCGAGTAAAGGTACTTTCACGGATTTTAGATGACAAAAACATCCATCCATCCATTTTCTTTTCACCATTGTGAAAAGAAAATTCACAATTTTCTTTTCACAAGGGTGGGGTCGGGAGTTGCTGGTGCCCATCTCCAGCTGCGTTCCAGGCGAGAGGCAGGGTTCACCCTGGACAGGTCGCCAGGGCAACACAGAGACAAACAGGACAAACAACCATGCACACACGCACTCACACCTAGGGAGAATTTGGAAAGACCAATTAACCTGACAGTCATGTTTTTGGACTGTGGGAGGAAGCCGGAGAACCCGGAGAGAACCCACGCATGCACAGGGAGAACATGCAAACTCCGTGCAGAAAGACCCGGGCTGGGAATTGAACCCAGGACCTTCTTGCTGCAACAGTGCTACCAATTCCGCCACTGTACAGCCCTTGGCAAAAAACATGCTTTTAAGAATTACATTTCTTGACTCATACACTAATTGTAAGCTGGAGTAGACATCTGTTTGGCTGTTAAGAATAATTTGCCTCTTACTAGAAGCTCCTATCAACAGCCAAACATTGCTTTAACAACTTGCACAGTTCTCATCAAAATAAATACATAAAGTACACATGAAAAGAAGAAATTAAACCAAAATACCACTGCTGGGATCAAATATTGATCAAAAATGGCAGTTGATGAGTTTGCATTTATGCAGGTTCACACCACGTACGGTGGACCCCACCTATTCACAGTGCAGTCCCGCAATTGCAGATGTTTCTGTGATACATAATTGTCAGGACTCTGGGTCTTTTGGTTTGTTTTTGTTTTTCTGCTCCCCTTTAGTTTTATCAGTTATATTCTAGTTCACTTTTGTTTAACTCTTGCTGGTCATTCTGGCTTCATCATTTGACACCGCTTATTTTGTTAGATTTGGCTTGTCCTTGTTTTCCCTCAGCCTTTTGTAGTTATGTTCATTTCTTATTCTTACTCTAGGTCTGGTCATTCTTCAGTATCAGAGTTATTTTCTGTTGCAGATTATCATATTTCTTTAGTTGAAATTTATTGGCAGCCAATCCAGGAGCACTATTACTTCTCCTTGGCACTAACTAGCTGTACCGCCAAAAAAGCAGACAATGACAGTTAGCTTCTGCAGTGGAACAGTTTCCAATGTGTCTATTAATGCATGTTAAGGTATATTTGGTGTTCAAACTATATGCAGTGAAAGGTGTTTTTATAGGGGACTCAAGTATTCATTTATTTCAGTTATTCGCAGGTGCCTGTGGTTTTTAACCCCTTTGAATACCAGGGGTTCTTCTTTTGTATGGTTATAAAAGAAGACAACCTTCCTGATATTTCTTTACATTTATGTTGTTTTTCAGTTTTCTTTATTTTATTTTTTTTTTTGCAACCAAAGTTTAGTCTTCCAGTGTTGCTACCTGGACTTGTTTTTGAGTTACACATTCAGTGTGACTGTAACTGAGGCAGCTCTTCCAATAGATCCTCAAGGTGAGTCTTTGCAGCTGAATCTGTATTGATTTTCTGTAATATGTGGAGCAGGGCTCCTCATATTACAGAAATTTATTTTGACTGAAATTAAATGTTTTTTTGGGGGTTTTTTGTAAAGTGCCTTGAGACAACATTTGCTGTGAAGTGGTGCTAAACTGAATTGAATTGAAGTATGGAATTCACAGAAAAAAGAGAAAAGCAGACTGAGAATGTTCGTGTCCTGTCATTAAAGGAACTCTGTATGACATAAGAATGACGTTCAGGAAAATTGTACGTTTTCTCAGGGTCATTGCCAGTAAAAGGATGGCTAATTTATAAAAATTATTGTCTGCATTAAGAAACTTTTTTCAGAAATAGTCAGTTGTGATAAAGCTGTGTTAAAAACTTGCCTAAAGTTTTTAGGCAAAGCAAGAAGGAAGCAGGGGAACTCCAATCCTCTTATTACAGTACCTTACAAAAGGATTCAACTTTTGTTCAAATCCGTGGTTTTTATTTGAGTGCTTTAAAAAATTTGAATGTTTCCCTTCAATCCATCGAGTTTTATTTGAGCTTTTACATGAGGATTTCCTGTGCCTAAATGCTCAACAACGACCATTTGGGAGTCTTCCTTCCAATCATCTGAAAACATGCATATATGGTCACTGCATGTGCTCCTTTTAGGTGTGTGCACAGAAAAAAGAACTAAAAAAAAAAAACAACTTTAGCCCAATTTGAATTTTTCCAAAAAGAAAATAACATTTGCAGTGAAGATGCAGATGTAAGCAAGTAAACCTAAGATATAGCAAGTTTTCATAAGTCAAAAATCAGAAAGTGCTTAAAAAGGCAGCATTATGTATTTTCCAGACACATATTGACAGTTTAACAAAAATTTTAATATTATGAAAATGTTGTTTAATTCCCATAATTCCACTCTAAAAGTAAAACTTTTGTAAGCTCAGGGCCTACAGTTTAAACAATTTCAAATATTTGTTTATTACATAAATTGGGCCTCCAGCTCATGAAACCCACAAAAACAGAAATTCAAACAGTTAGAATACTTTGGAGAAATCAGCCCAACCTACTTCTCAGATTCGCAGAAAAAACATTTATAATCAAAATATGGTACTTTAAAAACAATATGACAGTGGGAATCCCTCTGCTTTAATCACTGCCTTGATGCGACGAGGCATTGAAGTAATCAGCCTGTGGTACTACCTGATAGTTATGGAAACCCAGGTTTCCTTGACGCTTACTGTCAGCTCTTCTTTGTTGTTGAGTCTGGTGCTCCTCATTTTCCTCTTGATAATAAACCTGTAGATTCTCAATGGGGTTTAAGTGTTGATCACAAGGTCCAGCAAGTTGGCTGGCCAGTCAAGCACTCTAATGTTTCCAAGGATTTCTCAACTGAATCAAAGTAGCACTTCATATGTTCTTATGTTTTTGATGACGGAATAACATTATAAGATGGTAAAAAGATTAAAAAAAGAATACACTTTACATATTACCCCATCCCTCCTCTAAATAATAAAATGAGCATAAAACACCAGTGAGAGATGGCATTTTCTTTTATAAATTGATTTTATTGCATCATTTGCTTAATGATTATTAAAATACTGGAAAAATAAACAGAATATAATAAAAGCAGTGTTTGGCTTGCATTTCTGGCTATTCAGTCCTTGGTGTGTTTTGGCTGAAAGTGTATTTTTTTCTGGAAGATCATCTGATGAGCGAAGTTCTATAATGCTTTTTAATATTGCCTTGGTTTCATAAAGCAGAATACTCTAAGTGCAGAGCATGCAGTACGAGGCTTAGTGGTCCAGCACATTTGGAGGGCCTGGAGATTGAAACATCAACCCTGAATGAATGGTTTTCTTCTTTTCCACTTTAGGTCTGTTGTTATGGAAACTAGTCTTGCCTTGACCACTGTGTTGTGAGTTTCAATGAGGTGTCTTGTAAATAAAGAAAAAGTATAAGAGTGCTCTGCTATAACACAAACTCGGTGTAGGAGTATAGTAAATAGCAATTCCTCATTAAGCAGGGCTTTTTGTGTGTTATTCCTGCAAGGTTTCATATGTAATTTTAAGTACTACTGCAAAGTAACCTTAAGTAGATTTATATCTGAAATGATAATAAACAGCTCCTTGGTTCATTAGCTTTTCTACCAACAGTAGTGTGAAAAAAATCTTTGCCCCTACCTGACTTCCTATTTTATGGCATGTTTGTCACACTTAAGTGATTCAGAACATCAAGCTAATTTAAATATTGTTCAAACACAAAATGAAGTTTTTAAGTGATTATCATTCTGGGAGAAATAAAATCCAAATGTCCATCGTCTTACTCATGAAGGATGATGAGAGTTCCAGGGGTAAGCGGGATTCATCCACAGAGCCGAGATTGACAGAAGTTCAGTGTTTGGTGAACCAATGAACTTACCTTCATACCGGAGTTGAGGAGCAGTGATGCATCAGAGTGTGCACAGACAGATGAGTAGAGCAGAAGAAGAGGTAGAGACCCAGGGAGCAGTTACACAAAGGGCTGACAGAGGAGCAGTGAAGAGAGGGACAGGAATCTGGTAGGTTTTTCTCCATGCAGACACTGCATGGAGAAGACATGGATGAAGCAGATCTCTGGAGTGCAGAATTCAGACATCAACAGCAGCTGTGCTTCAATTACAAATGTGGACAAAACTTTGCTAATAGTTTTAGCAAAACAAGCATAATTTGACAATTGCAGTGTTTCCTTTAAATAAGAAATGCAATTAAAATCACATGAATAAGTTTTACTCATCATTAAAAAATATATATCACACCATGAGCCTCTTACCACTTCCTGTTATTGTTTTCTTTGTGGTTTGCACCTTAGTAACATTAGGGTGTTGATCATGTGACTTGTGTGATGTGAAAAAAAAAGTGTTTCCATTGCAGTTTTGCAAAAACAATCCAATTTTGATACAGCCTAAAAAAACAACTTGCTACTGGGAAAACTTTTAATGGAAAAATGAAATTGGTGTGTTTCCACTGAGTACTTTTTTTTCAAAATGTCAAATTGAGTCGCCATATGGTCATGGTGATAAATGAAGCATTTTATGTTGGTCACACTTCCAAATATTAAAATAACATTAACAGTCGCCTCGAAAAGAAAGGAGGAGCCGTTGTCCTTTCTTTTCAGACTGTATTGCTGTTTACTGTGCAAGGGATTTCCAATAAGCTTCATAGCATTGAATTGACCCATTACATATGTCACAAGCAAAATTTTAGCAATTGGGTAAAATTTAAAACCTCAACAGTTTCTCAGCAGCCAAGAGCCTAGACTCTCTGTACGAAGCAAACTGTACTACAAAGGACTGCTTTTTACCAAGTTAGTGCAGTTCTCTTTGTACAAGCTTTTAAATAAAATTTTTAACATTATTTACTTTTTGATTAGATGTCCTTTGCTGGATTGCTACCTGTCGCCCTGCTTTCCTTTTGTCTTTCTGCCTGTCATCCCTTGCTGGGGACTTGTGATGGCTTTTCCAGTGATTCTCCTGGTGCTGTTCCATGTGCATGTCGTCTTCTGCTGCAGCAGCCATGTCACTTCATCCCAGCTCCAGAATGGACCAATATTTCATGCAATGAGCATACTGTTGCAGGGCAGTATTGTAGCTTGGACTTTTGTTGCTGATTTAATTTCTTTGATTTGGGTTTATCTGTGTTTATGTCAGTTGAAGGTCTGTTGCAGTTTCCCAAATTTCCCAAATGGTAGAATATAGTAAAAGAATTGTTAAATTGGATGAATTCATCTCTAGCCTCATCTGTCGCTGGTCTCTGTGCAGTCCTAAATTCTAGTTGCACATTTTCCATCATGTTGGTCCTACCACGGGTACACAAAACTCGTCCCTCAAAAGATATGTGGAGTAGTCTGATTAGACTTCTCAGCAGTGTTCAATGTGATTGATCATAACTTGCTTTTTAGAAAAACTTGAGCTGTGTGGCTGTAAACCTCGAGCACTAAGCTTGATGAAGAGCTACTTGTCCAATACATCACAGTAAGTGTATTTCAATGTTAGTTTTTCAAAACTGGTTTGAGTAGGCTGTGAAATTCCACCATCCTAATCCAGTCTTGTCCACTATTTTTTTTTTTTTTACAAATAACTTACCTTTTATACTAAGGCTTGCAAAATTAACAATGTGCTTAGATGATACTACTACATCTGTGAAATCAATATCTCAATCGACATGAATCTTAAACAATAAAATAGAAATTGTAGAGTAACGGATTTAAAATAACTCTATATTAATTATATTAAATACAAGTTCAGTAGTTGGTTCAAACAAGTCTCTTAAATATGATTTAAAGATTGATTTGTCAAATAATACTCTCATTGAACAATTGAAAGAAGTTAACTTACTAGGAGTCTATTTGGATAGAAAACTGTTTTGATCAAGACACATAGAAACTGCTGTAAAGAAGATGTAAAAAAAGTTCTGCTAGCCGATTTGCTGAAGCTTGTAGTAAGAACTTTTATCTCCTAGTCTGAATATTGTCAGATAATATGGACAAATGCAAAAAGTAAAGACTTGGATAAACGTCATTAGATGTTGAATAAAGCTGTCCATCTAGCAATTAATTGTACAGGACTTAGTCGCCATTTCATTCTTAATAAAACTTTGTAGCAGCTACTGTTGTAAGAACTTTTACCAAAAAAAGAGAAAAAGAAAAAGTTTTTCCTGTGCTGGGGAACTGAAATTACATTGCATTGTTGAAACCACAGTAGGTGATTGCTTCAGTTCCTGAGAACTTCCAACCTGCAGTTCAAAAGACAGATGATGTAACACACAAGTAAACATCTTTTAGAGATCAATTTGACCAAAGTAGCTGAAACTAAACAATAAATAAGTAGAGATCATTAATAATGCTCAATATTCGGCAGTTTATTGACTGTACCATAACTGCTGCAGTTATGGTAAATAATTGTGATTCAACACAGTTTTATCAGTTTTTACATCACATTCTCCTTGGAGGGAATTGCTGCTTCTCTTCTGGACTCCATATTAATAACATTGTCACATTTAGACAAACTTTCTCACTGCTTTTTAATGTCACTACAACCAAAATCCTTTCTGAATCCGGAGCTTTGGAAGCTGATGCAGTAATCTGTGGGAAAATCAAAGAGATTTCATATTTCAGCACTTTTCATCACCCCACTTTGTATTGAGATCAAAGTAGTAAAAATGTCTAAGTTGAACATTAAAAGCAGCACAAAACTGTGATGCTTTCAACATCAGACAGCACATTATTTTCTGTTCTAGCACCGAGTTTGAAGCTAATTTTATTTTGACAATGAAAACATTTGCTTTTTCTTCCTGCATCCAAAGGCCACAAGATGAATGCTAAAACAGCTCATGTCAAGCTGTGGACCATGTTGTCAGATATGTGCAGGTATGTGGTTATTCTAATGATCCTATTTCTGGTGTAGAAGGACTTTCTCATTTACTTAGTTCGCTCTTTGCTATATATAATTAATAATTATTATTATTCGTCTTCTTAGCATTTTGTCAAAGATGGGAGCCAGTGTTGAAGCCTTCCTCATTGGTGTGGAACAAGGACAGCCCTTCCTTCTATATGTTGGTGAAAACAAGAGCAGCACCAAAGACACTTCACCATCAGTGATCACAAGACCATCCCTGACCATCCATGGCAGCTTTCGATGAACTTTCAAAGTACACTTCAACTTCAGTGCAAAGTACCATGAATTTCTCTACAACTTCTGTACATTAATCCAACCTAAAATTTTCAACATTGATGGAACTTTTGGATGACACTTGAGGTGATGAATATCCCTAATTTTATTTTGCTTGGCGGAGTAGACACTCTTTATTATGATGATCATTTAAATGCAGACTGAATCAATAAGAGGATTTGTTTTATGTTCTTAAGAACTTGGGTTATTACAGTCCCTATGGCAAGCAGTTTTCTGAAATGTGTGGGAAAGAAAACATGGCAGATTGCCATTCTGTTTGACCTTTATTGGATTTTGCTGTCAGTGCTGTTGGATGTTGTTCTTGTTTTGAAATACAAGCAGATTCAAACTGCAACTTGTGTTGGGGTTTTTGTAGATTCAAGTGGCATCTAATGTTTTAAGTAAATTTGGGGATTATTGACTACCAGAAGTATTTTTCAAAGGTTTTGTTGGCTCTAGTTGCCTTTAGCTGATAGTGAATTGACAGGAAAGTGTGGACCAATATAGACACTTTCAAAGTGTTAATTCAGTTCCTTGGGAGTTGAATTAAAACTTCCAAACTCACTCCAAATTTGAGTGAGTTCCGACAGTAATTTTAACATAGTGATGCTTGTTCTTGTCAGATGTCATTCAGTGGTCCAGGCACTGCTTTACATTTAGCAAAAACAGAAAAGAGATAATTTAGTATTATGCTCAGGATTGGCCTTTCATCACTGGAGACTCAGAGTTGGAATTGCAGTACAGTAGCTATGGAACAGAAGTGTTCACTTTTTGTAGAAAAGCACATTACTCATTTGATTCTGTTCAGTTCAAAGATACTTTAATATTTGGATCATAAAATTGGATCATCTTATGATCCAGTTTTATTAATTGGATCATAAAATGGCCACCCTGAATTTCAAACTTGTATTTTTAACAAGATATTCAAGTTTAGCAGATCTAAATAGGAATCACAGTTCATTGCATTTGAGTTGGTTTTGCAGTATTAGTCTCATCTCTCCAGGTATATTCTCCACCTGAAAACTCTCATACATCCTGCCTGGACTAAGCAATGCTAGAATGGTATTGGAAAGATATCATGGAAAGATGGTATTTCACCACTTTCAGAAAAGATAAATGCAGCCAGTTAGAGAGATTCTGGATTATTTCTCCCCACAGTGATGATATGAAACACACAGTTAAGATCCCACCCAAGAGGCATATGGATCAGCCAGAGCTTCGATTCATGAAAGTCATGGGGGATCTGACTTCTGAAGTTGCTTCATGTACTCAATTTTCGTCAGTTTGGTTTATTTATATAGCGCCAATTCATAACAAATGTCATTCCTACATTCCAATTGAGCCTAGTTATCATACAGTACAGTAAGCTTGGATATTATTCAAAGAAATTTTAAAAGTTATCGTATTGTTTTGTCTCTATTGATTGTCCCTTTTGAAAGATTTTTTCAAAATTCACTTGTTTTGGGTAAAGCCAGACTTCTGTTTTTTGTACTTGTTTCCATTAGTAATTTTTGACCTCATCACCTTGACCTTTGCACCTCTTCCCAGAGGAGTCTTGCATTGTTAGATGGCCAACACTTCCTCCCATTTTCTCATCTCCTTATCCGCTCCCATACTCCATAGACCCCTGGGTAAATGTGCTTAGGGAAACCATTGTGAAATTTAGCTTCCATCTTTAGCCCTTCACTTCAGTTATGCCTTGCTAAGTGTAAGGAACTTTAGTTGAGGATCACGAATTATCTGCCACATAAATCTGAGGAGATTACATTTCTGAACAGTGCATTAGGTGTGAACGACTCTCAGGGGTAACACAAGTAGTTGCTCCAACTGCAGTTTCACAGAGTGTTTGCAGCTTTTGAAATCAACATTATAACACTGAGCTGGGGAGGTGTCACATGTCTATCGAATGTCCATATATTTGCTTGGGAAAAATCAATATGTGATTAAATATTTAAAGAAATATAAGAAATCCCATTATCTCACATGCCGCACATTGCGGCTTGTCAACATACACACAGAATTAATTGATTTTCCTCTTTGATTATTTCCAGATTTTCACTCAATTATATATTTAACTATATTTTCACATTTTTTACATTTATTTAAAATATCAACAAGCAAAACATAAAAATAGAATAAAATAACTAATAAATAATAAATGAACTCTAACCTGGACTAAGTGAGTGTAGTGGATGGATGGGCTGCACAGTGGCAAGGATGACAAAACTCTTGCTTTGCAGAAGAAATGGCCAGGATTTGAATCCTGGCCATTGGTCTTTCTGGAAGTCTGCAAGTTCTCTCTGCATGTATAGACTCTTTCATGGTCCTAAAGTATCCAAATTTCTAATTTGTACTTAGATTATGTATGAAGCTTTTTTGTCCTGTGTGTCTCTGTGTTGCCATGTGATAGACTGACAACCTGTCCAGGTTGTCAGGCAAGAGGAGTGCCCCTCCTCTTGTCCATTAACTGCTGTAGATAGACAGCAGTTCCCCATAATAAGTGGGTTTAGATGAGAATTGATGGAAGGAGGAATTGTGTCTACTGTCTCTAATTACACTTTGAGTCCACCAGTGCTTTAATGGGAATTAAATTTACTTTAAAATCAAAAAATTAAAGTGGAATGTTCTCTGAAGTAAGAATTTTGTTAGCAGTTCTTCACCAACTATGACCTTAAAATCCAAGATGGCAGTTCCCTAAAAGGAATATCAACATAATTTAGAATTGTAGTTACCATGGTTTCTGTTAATAATGCTCAAATGCATTTTTTGGTGCATTTTTTTTTTATCACACTTTTTCCTTCCATTCTACAAATTCACTTGGATTCAGCTCTCTGTTGCCAAGCAATTTCTTTAGCAAAGACTTTGTGTGGCTTCCCGTAAACGTGGACTGCACGATTGTGCAGCTTATTGACCCACACTGAGAAACCAGGAACTATTGCAGGTGTTTTAAATTAGCTAGCATATACATTTTTCTGTGAGACTATTTTGGATTTTTGTTATGTGAGGGAGCTATAATTATATCAAAAGGTATATAAATATATGTAAGTCATAGTGTTGTAGTCAAAACTACCTAACACGAGACCGTGCAAGACCAAGACCAGAGTGGATCGAGACTGAGACAAAGGCATGTGCAGAGGATAACAAAGAGGGCTTGAGCCCCAGCCCCTTTTATCCTTAATGCTCCTAGTGCCCTTTTATTATTTTTTTCTTTTTATTTCAAATTAAAAATTTTTTTTATCTGTATCTCAGAAGACCTGCTTGTGCCCCTCAGCAATAATGTTTATCTAAATATAATAATTTAGCAAAATAAACTAGTCTGGCTGCCCTCAGTCTAATAATCACTCTCAGTTCCTTTGCCTCCATGTTGTTCAGCCACTGGGTTCATGGTGAGGAGGAGGGGGATGGATCTATGCCCTCTCAATATGGGCAAGAATATTTTTTTAAACATTCTGTTAGACAGAACTCCTTCTCTCCCCTGAAGCCCTTCCTACTAAGAACCTCAGCATCGCTAACATGTTTAAATATAGATAAAGTGAAGTCTGTGAGAGGGAGACCAGGTTTATTGGCTGAGTTTAAAATCACTCACTGATTATTGGTTATTTGCTCTGATGTATTTGTGAACAAACCTAAGTCAAACACAAAGATTACACCATATTGTAGCCATGGTAACCCAACAATTAAACTATCAAGATGATTCTTTAAACTTTTACAAAGCAAACTTTCTAATTAAATCCTAAATATAAATTTTTTTTTCTCAGCTGAATGCATTAAATACAATTTAATAACATTGTTAATCTCTATAAATGATGCTACAGGTTTAAATCTGTGGTCTGTTACAATTAAGCCATTAGGGGCCCCTGAATGTCCAGAGGCCCCTTCCAGCAGCTATTGAGTTTTCTATGCCTTGATATCCCAGTCTTACAATTCTAGATCTCGGAGGTGCTAACATCAAAAAATTATATAGCGTTAGCCCCTTTGAGCTTTTTTGATCTATATATCAGTCTGCAGCCAAGTTGTTCTAGACCAGTGGTTCTTAACCTGAGTTCGATCGAACACCAGGGGTTCGATGTGTCGGTCTCAGGGGTTCGGCGGAGCCTTTGCCGCAGAGGTAAAGACACACTTGTGTAAAGTCGTGATGACCCGCCGTGCTTGGCCGTCACTTGCTTCAGAGGATCACGTGACATTGCTTGGCCAATCAGTGCTGTGGGGAATTCAGTGCGCGCAGTAGTCAACGGCTGTCATAGTTGTATGTCGTGTGGTTTCTTTCTCAATATTTAAATCCATACTAAACATGTCGAGCAAAAAAAGAAAGTGGTCGGACGAATATGTACAACATGGATTCACATGTATCACAGAACAGGATGGGAGTCAGAGTCCCATCTGCGTGATATGCAATGACGAGTTGAGCAACTCTAGTCTCGCACCGACAAAACTACAAAACTATGGAAACACTTCTTGAAGCTGCATGGAGATGGGGAAAAGTAAAAAAGTATTTTGTGGATTCAAAACGACATAAAACAAATTAAATTTCAAATTAAAAAAATTAAGTTATTAAAAATTTTTAAATTCTTTAAAACAAAATCCACATTTATTTTTAATTAGTAAAATAGCAAAAAAAATATTTTGGGGGGCTGAAATTCTTTTATGGGACCAAAATATTTTTTGGGGGCCAGAATAAAGTAATACCGTAATTTGTTGTGAGTTCATGCACTGTGTTGGTTTTGTTCTTTGAGCAAGGTGATGTTCAAGCATGACTCATTTTGTGCACCAGTAAGAAAAGCATACACCTATGTCTTGAATTTGGGAAAAAAATCATATTTTATTTATTACTAAAGAAGGGTTCAGTGAATGCACATATGAAACTGGTGGGTTCAGTACCTCAAAAAAGGTTAAGAACCACTGAACTAGAAGTTGCAGGACCAGGGGCCTCATGTATAAAGCGTGTGTATGAACAAAAAATGTGTGGTGCCATATTTTACATACAAATCGGCATTTAGGAAAATGAATGTGGCATGAAAGTTTGCGTAAATATACGCAAACATTTTACCTGCTATGAAAATGTGCAGCAGCCACGCAAACATAAAAAAAGACAGCGTGCAGTTTTGGCGCTTTACAGTTTGCTATTACAAACTGCAAAGTGCCAAAACTCACCTAAATGCACTGAAATCTGACTCAGATAAGAAGCATCAAAACAATGTTTTTTCATGATTTTAATCTTTAATTGTTTACATGTAATTGATGAAACTGAAACACATTTATCCTGAGACAATAACATAACACACAAAATAAATTAATTAAAAATAAAAGGATATGAAAACCTCACTTGACTATAAATAGTAAATTTCCACAGTTTTTGTCACATAAAGATGCAATGCATTGGTTTGTTCACTGACGTGCATGAATCGCTTATTATCTGTAGGATAGTTGAGCCTTATGAATGCACCTTTATGGACAGAAAGCATCTATGTTCTGTAAATGTGCAACTTATACACCTGATTCCTCGATTTGTAATAAACGTCCAAATTCCCAATTCACCGTAAAGGACTCTCTGGCACGCTGTCTTTCTTTAAGTCTCAGCTGAACGCTCTGCTGTTCAAACAAGCATTTCCACTTGGATCTCTCTATTTTCTATTTGGAATTTTTATTTTTATTTATTTATTTTTTTTGTTTGGCTGCACAGTGGGTTCTCTCCGGGTTCTCCAGCTTCCTCCCACAGTCCAAAAACATGCCTGTCAGGTTAATTGGTCTTTCCAAATTCTCCCTAGGTGTGAGTGTGTGTGTGCATGGTGGTTTGTCCTGTCTGTCTCTGTGTTGCCCGGCGACAGACTAACGGCCTGCTCAGGGTGAACCCTGCCTTTCGCCCGGAACGCAGCTGGAGATAGACACCAGCAACTCCCGACCCCACTAGGGACAAGGGTGAACAGAAAATAGACGGCCGGACGGATGGACAGATGGATCTTTTCTTTAAAATGTATTTTCTATTTTTTTGTTGGGTGACCTCATGTGCTGGGGGTTATCAGGCCCTGTCCTTTTGAAATAAAATATATAATTATTATTACAAATACTTATACCGCTACAAGAAAGGACCGCTACCATGGTTACTGCTTTTCTTGGTGGCAGACTTCCAGGTATTTATACTAATTTATATAAGTATTTATTGGTGGCGATAGGACAGATCAGCAGCTGTCCTATTTCCTTCAAATTGGGATGTATAAAGAAAAGGTGTGCACGTATGTGCGTACATATGGCTCTATGCATCAGAATTTTTAGAGCACCGCACTTTTCTAAATTTGTCCGTGTGAAAGCTGCACACTCTTTTATATATGGAGTTGAAAAGTTCCTGCAAACTTCATAACACGTAAAGTGTTTTGATCAATTAACTGTTTATTTAGATGCATGTGAAGACGTGTCAAAATACTGGGTTATTAACATCAGAACCAGGGATTCTTCGTAAACTCAAGAGCAGCCTCTTGAGTTTATGAAGTCCGACTGTCATAGAACAACAAAATGTCTTCAGTCAGAGACTTCGTTTGGTGTGCTAAAATATAGACAGCTATCGGAGACCTGTCTTGCCCACCACCATCAGCCTCTACAATAAGTCTGAAGTAGACCATTATTGCTACAGTTATTATGGAATCATTCCAGCCCACATCTCAACACACTAGTGTCCAAACACACGCAACCAGCTGTGTGACATGTAGAAATATAATGTATGTAGCAAATGTCGCAACAGTGTACTGGCTGGTGTTAATATAACGCATTATTTCACATTTGAATTGCTTCAAACTGTAGTTGTTCTAATGTAAGAAAACACCTACTACGGGGTCAGACCAGACATCCACAAGGCTCTCTGCAATATAATAACATAATACTATTGTGGAAATGAGTTCCAGCAAGGTGAAATCCCCCATACCGGCGCTAGGTACCTGATCTCCAGCATCATTTCCAGGGTAGTGGATCTCAGCAGCCATTAAAGGTGCAGAAGTCTTTGATCTCTGAGAGGAGCAGCCTTTGCACTGCAAAAATCTGGTGACAGAACGCTCCTCAGAGTCCCAAATGGCATTGTATGCTATATAAAAAATTAGAAATGGAGAAGCAAGTCATTTTTCAAAAGTTTCAGAATAACAGAAAAGAAACTTAAATTATTAAAAGTTCTCAAATTTTCTTATTTAGTTACATTTGAGTAGGAGTTATCTATCTGTAAGTCTAGACAGTTTTCATCAGTTCTGCTGTTACTCACAAGTTAAACTCTGATCACAGAAGGGCTCCAGAGTGCTCCTCAAGGCCTTTAGAGACGAGGGATTTTGAACCACCAACATCCAGTTGTCTGAGCCTGGTGGCGGAGGTACACTCTGATGGCGGCAGGTGTAGGCCCCAGCATTACATCTGAGTTCTCTTAGAACAGCTAGATGGTTTTTATTACACACATCATGCTGGACTGAGACCAAAAAGCAGAAAAAACATTTAGGCCAATGTCAATGCTTCGGTTTAAAAGACTGGCAAGAACAGAACCGTTAAAGTACCATGTGCATCAGGAAGTAGTTGTTTTCCACAGAGAGAACAGTAAAGTCCCAAAGAACATGTTTTCTGCTCTGTGTTGCTCTGTGGGTACAGAATAAAAGTCAGTGTTAGACATTATTGTTTGACCAACAGCTGAAGCCCAATAGTTTCTTACTTACCTTTGACATGTTAGAGGCTTTTCTAAATCTTCTGTGTTTTTGCTTATAAGATCTTCGTACTTTTACAGCTTAATTGAGGGAAAAAAAAGATTAATTTCCACTTTATTTTTTTTAAAACTTTTTCAGTTATTTTTGACATGCTGCAATGAACTTCAAGGCTAAATCTTGCCAGAGAGTCACCCATTCTTGACTTTGTAGTATTTTTATTCAATTACAATTGAGAAATTATGGCACATTCTCAGGGGGGTTCAAATCTAGAGAGGTCCCTAACTCTGACAGCTCTAAAGTATTGGTGTTTTGAAGCCTCAATATTAAAGGCGTCATAGTCACAAAACAGGGCTTGAAACTGGCGTATGTCACTTTCCATACAAAGGTTGTGATGTACAAAAACCAGTAGAACTTGGCTCATGACCTCTGAGCCTGATGAACGCTGGTTTTGGAGACAGGCGAAACTGGTGACCCAGATGGTGAGGTGGGGAATTGAAGCCACACGGCATCATGATGAAACTGACATTTCATTTCACTTCACTTCATATTAAACTTTTTCATAGATTAACTTTTTCATAAGTTTTTAAAATCAGACGTGTTATTTATGTTTCTGCTGATGAGCCATAACTATAAGGATCACTAAAAAAAGGTCTATGAATCAAATCAATCTTAAACTCTGCACAACATTTCATCAAAGTTTTTTTCACTATTGCATTACTCTCTCTGGCTGATCATCAGGATGATGTGCACCATAGATTAACACAAAATGTGACTAGTTGTCAGCATCAGACTGACAGCTGTAAATATGGGAATGCCTTAGTGACACTTGTGCACAATGCTGCATGATTGATGCATTGGCAACTGAGAGAATCAGGAAGGAAATTCTAACTATTAGGACCTGATGTACTGATGCAGTCTTCCATTATAATCTGCAGGGGACAGGAACAACACCCTTTGTTTCAGACTCTTCAGTGGCAGAATTCCCTCACATCCAATCACTAAGTGCTCTGACTTACAGAGAAATTGTGTTCTTCTTCTTCCAGATTATGGCTCCAATAGCGCTCACTGGAACATTCAAAACGTTTTTGAAGGGATACCCATTTCCATAAGGATGTTTTACAACTGTCAGATTTTTTTGCAAAGGTCCATTAGCTTCCATAAATAGTCGAACTCTGTTCAATAATTTAGTAATAAAAAACCTTCTCAAGCCCATCAGTTAATATTATGCATCATCTGACTATGTGAAGGTCAGATGATACTGACCTTCACATAGGTCAGTATCATGACCATATCAGTATCTGACCTCAGTGACCTGAGGTCAGTCAGATACTGACTTACCTCAGCATCTGAGATACTATCTCAGATGATACTGACCTTCACACAGAGCAACAGAAATAATTTCTAAATACTGGCAGATTTGCTCTGGTTTCCTTGGATTTCTGTGCACATTCTTCTCTTCAAGTGTTCAATACTTATTCCATCCAATATCCTACTTCATTACACATAACTTTATTTGAGCACAAATTTGCTTTGACTTCTTTGTATGTTTGAATTACTCAGGTTGTTGTCAACAATTTGCTGTCAATAAAAATATTAGAAATATATTTCCTAAAAGCAAAGAAACAGACATCTTCAATACTTATTGTGCCAGCTACAGATATAAACTAAAATCCTCATTAGCAAGAGAACTTACTGTAACATGAGCAATGCAAGCAAATCATTTTAAGACCAATAAATGCGTCCCAGCTATAATTTTAACATTATTGGCATAGAAATCAAATAAAGTTTAAAATTTTGGATTAAGCCAAAACATTACATACAAAACAAAACATTTGCCTGTTATTAAACCAGTTCTTTGACTAGCACATATAACCCCTAATACTAGTTTTTCTAGATTTTCAATATATTCAAAAACCAGTGTGTGTGCATGTGAGTGTGTGTGAGAGAGTGATTAATCATCTTCAGAATACTTGAAATGGGAAACCTTTTTTTAGTAACATTGGACTTTGTTAAATTGTCTCATATGCAATTTTAACAGAATGTCTCTAAGTGCAGATTTAATGCTCTGGCTGAAGAAAAGTTTGAAATATGTTAATGGAAAAACATTTTAATTGCAGACCACAACTGAGTCTTTGAGTAACATGGGCTGGCCATTAAGAGCTTTTAACACACATTCGCAGGCCTCTCTACGCTCTGAGTTTTCATTATGTTAACGAGAGGTCATGCACGATTACACCGACAAGGGTCTTGGTTAGGCAGCTGATGGGAAAAGAAAGGCTTTAATGGAACACTTGTCTCCTCTGCGCAAATCCCACATTGGTGAAGATTTTTTGTGTAATGAGAAGGATCAAATCAGGGTAATCATCTTTCATGTTATTGTTCAGTCTTCCTTCCACTCAGGCTTTTTGATGAGCCTGCACTTCGCATCGACCTGATTAAATGACACACTCTTCATGCTGAAACACTCAAACATGGCGCTTAAAGTGCTGATTAAAAGACTGTATGCAACGTCATAAATGTGTGTTATTTAAAATTAAAAAATAAAAAAACTGTCACGCCTAGGGATGTCCCAATGTGATGCCAGGTGTAGGCTCAGGTAGTGAAGCACAGCAGACTGGAGTCTTTTTAAGACTGATGAGCTGTTACCTCAAACAGACAGTCCAAAGCTGAGATGATTAAACTAGCTTTTTTTTTTATTGCAGGTAAAATACTGACAACTTATAACATCTCAAAACATCCATACTTCAAAAATCTTTAAAAAAATCCCCTTTTGCAATATTCTGTTAGGAAATGTTTTAATGGGTGATAACTTAAAGAGACAGTTGTTTAAAATGGTAAAGACCCCAGGGTGTTTTGTTATATTTAATTCTTTTTCTTTTACACAGCCAGACATTAGATATTAAATCTGTCTTTATTCAAACAGTTTGCACTGAAATTCCATTATAACAAAAAGTGAAGGAATCATTAACAACTCTAATAAGAGTATAATTGGGAGAAAATACATAAATGTATATCTTCTAACATCAGTGCTACTCAAAGAACCCCAAATACAACCAATGAAAATAACTCAAAGCAGGGCATCATTAAGTGATGACATCTAAACAAGTTTTACTGATTATATCTGTTTTACTTAATGAAAGCGGCGCCATGATTCACATAGCGTAGGGTGAGTTTACTTATATTACTGCTTTTGTACCCATAACACTTAGAAGAATTTAGAAGAAACGGAAGAAAAAAGAAACAATTAAATGAAATAGTAAAATTATACTTTAGCTTAACTTGCTATTTATCAGTATATGCTCCAACAGTAAAACAAATCCCTACCAAACCAACAGTCAGTAACCTAAAACTACTTAATTAGTGAGATGGTCCTCCATTCAGGGTTCAATCGGGCATAATAGAGCTTCTGCTGTGTTCACTCATTACCGACAGACACATCATTAAACTGAACTACATAATTATTTACTCCTGCAGAAAACAGATGAGTTCCTACTTGTGTATTTTAATGATTTACCTAAAGAGATGTTCAGTTTATGCACCAATCTTGATAATGTTGGTTGGTTTTGTTTATTTGAGCTGCGGACAGGCTTTAACAAGAAGAGCTGTCACAGCAGATGAGCATCTGGTAAGAGACGGCTATGTGCAGTGTCAGAGTATTAATTGCCTGAGGCAGCTAGAACGTTCAACATGCTTAACAACATTAAGGGAATATAAACAATTTAAGATCAAACATATTTAAGAATCGAGAAGCAAAGACACAATATAAACACAGACTATTTCATTGCATGGTTTGAGTCCCTTGCTAATATTTGGTGGAAATATTCCTTCTCTGTAATGATGCAGTGTGTGTGCTACTCTGTGTGTCCAGGCTGGTGGTTACCTGTCTGACTGAGGGAAACTCTCTGTCTGGACCTGGACAGCCTGTGAAGTCTGCTTCCTCTCTGTCTGCTCTGGCTCTCATCCTTCTCTGTTTTCTCACTTTGCTGCAGAGCCTCTGTATCCTCTTTCTGGCTCTGTGATAGTTCTGTGCTTTGCTTACTGACTGAAACAACACTCTGTTCACCAAAAGCAGTGGCTAACTCCTGAGATGGAGTGGCTGATCTCTCTGTGCCAGGATCAACTCTGGGAGAAGACACATGGTTCTCTTTCGGCAGGTTTCCTTCATCCTCAAAAAGTTCCGGAGTATAGAAAACAGTCTTGTCCTCGTCATCATCAGAAGACTTTGCTGGTACTGGTGATTCACTTTTAAAGCTGGAAGGGGTGGTTATTGTGGACACCCCCAGAGCCTCGGTGTTTTCACTCAGACAGTTTCCATCCGTTTGGATAGTGCGCAATGTTTCCAGATTCACTGGTGGAGAAGAGATCTGAAGGGCCCCAGATTGGACGGAGCAGTTTGCTGGTTTAACTTTAAAGATGGGCGTCTTAAGGTTGGTGTTTGTAGGGTCGATGGTGAAAATGTGATACAAATGCTGGGCTGAGAGTTGCATAGCTGGAGCATTTTGCAGTGCATTCGGTGGCTCTGTGTAAACAAAAAACAATTTCAAATCAGCTCACAGACCACTTGTTTTACTTTTTAACTAGAAAAAAATAGTGTCATGACTGGGAGAAAAGATCCAGTAAATGTGGGCATATGCTCAATATAACCCAAACAAAGGTCAATGGGAATTAATTATGAGCAACAGTCCAACATCTGCTCATTGCCTTGCTGCAGCACCACTCAGGCACGCAGAAGGTCTTACAGTAATGAGGCTACACTGCTACCCCCCAAAAACCGCACACCCCCAAATTCTGAGGGAGCCTGAGAGGCAGAAGGAGGTGGCTGCTGTCTTTCTACCATTTCATTCACCTCACTGAAATAGTCAAACTGCTTAACCTCCATATGAACCCAAAGACAATCGGTGCTCACTAAGGCAAAGTGCAAACATGCCACCTCAGCGGATTTTCTGCTGCTGATGTCATCCTTACACATATCCTGAGTGTATAAATGGTTGAAATGAAATAATAGCTGTTTCTGTACAAAACATTCAGTAGTTACATTGGTCCAACTAGAACAAAAAACAGCAAAGTGTCCTTTATTAGACACATAAAGCTCCAATGAGCTTTAGTGTTGCATTAAATTTACATGTTTACATGAGAACCTAAAGTCTTAAAAACATAAATGCATTCAAAGTGCAGTTTACACATTTTCAATGCAATAATCTGGTAAAAATGTATTTCAGTTTTCATTCTTAAAAATTTTTTAAGAATTGTGAATAAAGATACTGGAGAATTAACAAATATACTGGTCAAAATAAACACATTAAGGCTTTAAGACTTTAAATTGTGGATTATGTCAAGATATTTTATGCTCAAAAATTTTCAGGTAACCACAAACTATGTTTTGGTTATAATATGAATTTATGTAAATCAATAAGAAAATTTAAATATACATCTGAACTAACATCATCCACATCCAAAATCTTTTTGTGTGCTAAATGGGAGTCATTGGGGAAGTCTAAATGAAATGAGAATGTGATCCTCTGACTAATTTGAAAATATTTTCTTTGAATTTTTATGGATATTAAATGGTGGTATGTTCAGAATATTTTCTGTGAAATAAAAACCTATAAAACATAAGCACTTAGGTGTTTACGTCTTTTATTGAGCAGAAGACTGAATAGAAATAGAATCTATTTGTTTTTAGTTCTTGAAATAAAAATAATAAAAAACAAAAAATGATTACAGAGCATCAATCTGCTGTTTGCTGTTTTTAAGGTATTGCAATCAGTCTTGATTGTGCATATACTTCTTCATTTTCAAACAGGCATATCTTGGGCCAGCTGTTGTGTTGACAAAGTGAGAAATACCATAAGTGCTTTCCTGTTTACCAAAGACCAAATAGATCCTAGAGAACAGTAACATGCATTCATCTATACCTGATCTCCAGCTTCACTGGGTAACAATGACAGCTGGAACATTTGCTCATCAGCTCACTGCAGCGCCTCTCAGCCACACAAAGCACCTTACAGTAATTAGGCTAGCCATTCTACCTAGCCCGTGCTACCCCCCAAATCTGAGGGAGGCGGAGGCATAGGTCACCAGTCCATCACAGGGCAACACAGAGACACACAGCACAAACAACTATGTTCACACAGACTCACACCTAAAGACCAAAATAATGACACCAGTTAATCCGATATGAATATTTCTGGACTGAGAGGGACAGCAGTAGTACACAGAGAGAACCTGTGCAAGGGCATCACATAGAGAAGGTTCATGCAGGAGGGCCCTGACTGCTATTTGACTCCTACAACCCAGCAAGCCAACTGCTGCTGTGCAACCCTGCGGTCAGCTCTCTATGTGCTACATAGAGTACCAAAATATCATTACTAGAGAAAACTGCATTCTTAAATTCCAAAGTATTTCTTTAAAGTTAAATTTAAAAAAGAACATAGAAAAGTATTCAGCAGCTTAAACTTATTAAGGTTTGATTTGTTTTCTAAATTGTGTGTGTTGGGGCGTAAGGAAATACAATGGGCGTCAATCTAACAACAGAGAATAGAAAACAAAAGAAAATTTTAACAAGAAAAAAAAGGACAATTCATCTGTGTGGTTTGTTTTTGTACAGTAGCAATGCATCTTAAAGTCAGGAGCTGGAACAAAACGACAAAATGTCTCCAACACTAGGTCAATAAAATTACAAAATAAAAAGGAAGATCCTGCTCCAACCAGTTAATTTCAGTCTGAGTTCCCAGAATGAATAAAAACATGTTAGCTGAATGAATCAAACTGTCTAAATATTCCACTTTAAACTTTTAATATTGTACATGCCAACCTGTCATGTCAATATAAGGTTAATGTGGTGAACAGGATCATCATTCTGGACCAGGTTAAAGAGTTGCTAGGAGTTTGGAGTATTCTCTTACTCAAACTGATAAAGATAGAATATAATAAAGATAGAGTATGAATTAGAGTAATTCATACTCTAATTCATACTCTAATTCATTAGAGTATGAATTAGAGTAATTCATACTCTAATGGACCATTAGACCATTAGAGTATGGATTACATTATCTTTTTTTAAATTGTTCTGAAACTTTAGAGTGTGAAAAACTGGAGATCATGTAGGTACTGTATAAGTTACAGAAGGAATTTGGAAAAATGGTAAATTATATTTTTAACCTCCTTTGTTTCATATAACTGCTACCATTCCTGCCTCTTCTTTCCATCTAAAAAGGAACCTTATCAGGGATGACTTCTGCTCTAAATCAGTAGATAAGTTTCATATGTAAAGTTCGGTTTGTTTTTGACAATAAATAAGCATGTCTTAAGACCTAAATTCCCAAGTAAGTCAAGTAACATTTTATGTTGTCTCACCTGCTGTGTTATTGTGTTCAGTTTTCAGCTGTGTTATTGTGTTCTGCTGGGAATAAGGGTGTTTGTCACATGAATTGGTTCTCCGACCCAACACGGACAAGGGACTACTGTTAGACAAATCAGAAATGTTGAGCGTCAGGCTCTTCACAGGGGCCTCCTCCACATTCTGATGCACTTCAGAGAAAGCTTCCAGAGACTGCATAGCATTGCTGAAGGTGTTGTGATGCTGGACAAGCTGGCGGACCCATTTAGACAAACCTAGGATTGCACAAACAGACAAACAGCAGATGTAACCAGCTCAAGGAGTCATTCAGTGGATAAATATTGCCATCTAGTGCTCAAACTGAAAGGCTATGTGAGACTGACTAACACATTGAGTTCATCAGAAACATTCAAAACCTGCAATGTATTTATTAGGATTGTTCTTGTATCGGTCATCCACCAGAATCAGGGCACCCCAGTCATTTCTGTGCCGGATGCATCTATAAAATAGCATAGACACATGTCATTACAGAAGGATTTGCAAATAGCACCTTTAGGACAGAGTGAGGCGTTTACCTCCCCAGCGCCTGGTTTAGAGCTCTGTAGGCCTGGATCTCATACCAGCGATGGCCTGGAAGGAGACCTCTCGACTTGCAGTGCTGGTCATTGTATTTCATCTTTAGTTCCACCTAAAAATAACATGCAGCACATTTGTTACATGATGTTTGTTTTTTACTATTCTATAGAGAACACTTTACTTTTATATATTAAAGCTGTACCATGTAACTTTTATAAACAATATGCTTTCTACATGTTTCTTAAAACTGTCATTGTATCCTGACAATTTTTTCTGTTTTTCCACAGTTTTTTTCTGTGGAAAAATTGTGGTTTTTCCCTGCAGATGGCAGGGAGCTTCAGCCATCTGTATAAGCTCCCTGTAAGAAACCAATTGGAGCCAGGAGGAAAGTCTTAGTGCCGTCAGACACTCTCGTGTACGTGCTGATGGTTTTAACAAATGTATAAAAAACATATGGTTTATAAAAGTTACAGGCTTAAGCATTGCACCAGGCATCTAATAAATCTGTACTTCACCTACATTTTCTTGTAATTATTTGGACCATTTGTAATTTACTGCACGCAAAAATTATTAAATGTGCTAAAAGCATGAAAACTTTCACGACAAAATTGTGCATCTACACTCTAATTGTTGAATAAATTCTGAAATTGAGCAATATTACAGTTTCAATTCAATTCTAGTAAGGACACTAGAAATTGGTCATTCATAGTAAATTCAACAACAGAATCCAGATTTAAATACAACTCCAGTCAGATTCATCATAAAAATGTTAATAAATCCTGGCCTCTGAGGAATGTCTTAAAGTAACAGACTGCATCAAATTTTTACTTTGATGCAGTCCTTTGTCTTGAGTAGAAACAACATGACAGTGGCGAGGAAGCATTGTTTGACAAGGTAACGGTTTAAAGGACAGGACATAGACATAGAGACACTGATGGGGCTGGTAACAATTTCTTTATTGCACAAAGTTAGTTCACATAATTGTGAATGTTAACATCATGAAGAGGGGGAAAGTGATGGAAAATGCTCAAACTATTCTGGCCTCCAAACAGCCTAATCTCAGCCTAACCTCTAGAGGCTAAAGCTGCACCATGTAGCTTTTATAAACAATAGTCTTTTTACATGTTTCTTAAAGCTGTCATTGTATCCTGACAGTTTTTCTCTAGGTTTCTCTAGGTCTTATTGTCTTATTAAAATGGAAAATTCTAAGTATAGTTTTAAAAGTAATGTGTCTGCCTCACACACAAAACCGGGAGCTGGTTACACAAGAAGAGTAAACTGATAAATGAAGGTTCATTAAATTTATAGATGGTATTCTGTGTCAGGACTCTTTGAATCACTATAATTAATTTCAGAGAGCTGTTGAGTAGTTTGTCTGGGGAGTTCAACTAAAGGAAATCTATTTAAGAAGGATGTTCCACGGGTTTCAAGCAATATGGGAAAGAGAAAGGATCTCTCTGCTGAGGAAAATGATCAGATAGTGTATAAAAACATTAGATATTTAATGAAAACTGAAGCGTTATCATACTGTGAAGAGATTTATGGCTGATTCAGAACAAAGATGGGCTTGTACAGATAAAGGCATAATGAGGAAGGTTTCTGTTATACAAATTCATGGCATTAAGAGAGCAGCTGTTAAAATGCCTTTAAAAGCAGCAAACAGTTGTTTGAAGCTGCTGGTGCCTCTGGATCCTCAAGGTGGAGGATTCTCCAGTGGCTTGCGGTGCATGAACCTACTATTGGGCCCCTAACCAGAGCTCACAAGCAGAAACAGTCGCAGTGGGCCCGGCCGTACATGAAGATTAATTTTCAAACAGACTTGTTCACTGATGACTGCTGTGCAACCCTGGATGGTCCAGATGGACGCAGTAGTGGATTGTTCATGACTGGAAAATTATACTGGCCATCATTTACGTTGACCATTTAAGAAAATCTGAGAAAATGTCACTTACATAATAATTTGGAGCACAGTGTAGAAACCTGTTTTTCAATGTCATTTATGGTTAGTACATTTCTAAGTGATTAGTTTGAAGACAGGAATTTCTGTTTTGTAATTGTTTTTAATTTGGGAGTTAGGCTAAATATAACAGATTATTGTCAGCATAAAGACTGGACTTGTTTCCATAAAGTTTATGAATACAGCCTAACAGAAGAACGTAGAAAGCTACTGAACTAGTGAGATAAAATCCTAGCCTGATGGGTTCATTCCTCAGGTCATGATTCTAACAAACTGTTATATAAAGTCACATTAAACATAGTGAAGTTGGCAAAAAAGGTTTTATCCCAAATGATCAATATGTAAGATGAGACGGAGCAGTAGGTGGTCATATGAGGTCTGAAATTGTGAGATATTACCTGGTCTCCCCAACAGATGTCTTCTAAAAGGAAAAAAGAGAGCAAAGCAGAGGTAGGAGGAGGCAGGCAAGAAGGGCCAGGCAACATCAAGCATCCCTGCACAAAAATGCCAAGAAAGCATCCATCCATTTGCATCTGTCGCTGCTGATTTTGGCGCTAACCTTTCAGAATTGACAAGTGAAAAGTTCAGCTGGCGTCTGACGAGATGCCATGCAGGGCAGGCTGCTGAGCACAGCTCTAACTGCTTTTGACAGGTACCGTGTGTTCGCCCAGAGCCACAAAACACAGGGCCGCGGCAGGTACACCCTGTCCCCTCACACGCGTCACGCAACACCACTGTGGCTTGCCAAAGATGCTATAAACAAATAAGCAGTCACAGGAAATCCAAAAAGTCAGCCCAAAGTTTTATCACAACTGATGACACCTCAGCTAAGACGTAAAGCCGGTAGACAATGGAAGCTGATGTTTGCTGGCAGTTTCAAAAGCAAAGGCTGTCAGAGGAAGCAAGGCTGTAACATAGGAAGGTTTAGAAATGCTGCTGGCTTGGTGGTGAGAACTTTGCCAACATATGAGACACCAGAGCAGTTAAAGAATCCACTTCTCAAGCCACAGAAAGGGTGCTCGCCTCAAGCCAGCGGTGTCATCTAAATGCAATCACAGTCCACTTCAGCAAAAGAGCCATCACATTCCCAATCTCTACCATGTCACCGTTCAATCCAACATGACAGGTTGCATATGTGAAAAAGCCAATTCTGGCTGCTAGCAAATATAACAAATGTGCAAGAAACCACAAGCTAGAAGGGATTAGTTAAAATGTCAAGAGATCACTCAGCTTGCTTTGGCCTTGTCTTCCACAGCAACCTGTTCATCTCCACAAACATTTATTCGTCCACGAGGCATGATTCGCAGCTCAGCGCATCTGCCTCAGCTACATTTTACGTGGGGTGTGTGTGCGCGTCAGCGTGCACGCCCCTGGCAGTCAGGGACATCTTGTGCCTGTCACTCAGATTGCTGAGCGCCTCATCTGCCACATGTGGCTGAGCTGACAGCTGAGAGGCTCAACTTTGAGACTGCGTGTGCTCTTGTGTGTGGGTGTGTGTGTGTGCCCACACTGACAAAGACATTAGGCTATCACGATCCTTTCCAGTAGACCCATGGATCAGCTCACACTATCTGCACAAAGTCATCCTTTGTCTTCCAACTCACTTGTTTTTATATAGAAACATTGGGGTATAGAAAATATGAAAATATTTGTAATGAAGGCTCAACCTAGAGACTGTTTCAGCTTAAAAATTTGGACTTCATCAAAATTAAGAATTTCCTTAATTTTGTGAATTCAATTATCAGGTGAAACATGTGAAGCCAATCTTATACAAAGGTCTAAAAATCAAATACTGTCCTCTTCTGCTCTGCCATGAGAGAGGTTTGACTGATAGACCACCCCACCAGATCATGTCTGCACATTTGCAGTTAATTGTAATGAACTGCAAATGTGCAATAGTAATTAACTGTAACTGTTGCCAACTCAGCAACTTTCTTGCTATATTTAGACATTTCAGACAAAAAAAATGGGTATAGGCCATCAGAATCAGCAGGTTAGACTTTTTAAAGATTTGGAATTAGCCAGAGAACTGCAATTAGTACACCCCTAATCAGATTATTTATTCTTTCACTTTTCGCTGTGTAAAGCAAGATGTACTGTGAATAAATATTTCACACAATTTATTTTTACTTTTTAGAAAGCAAACAGACATCACAAAGTTTGGAGTTTAGCTGGATGGAGGAAAGCACTCCCTCCTGCTCTCCTCCTCCCCGTCCACCCGGTGACATGTCAGGAGTTGGAATAGCAAGCGTTTCCATGGCAACTGGTGAGCGCTGATCGATAGTGATATTCAACTTTAGAAATATGTGATTTATTTGCAATGTGGACACAGAGTGGAATGGGTCTGCTCTGCTCTGACTATTGGGGAAGGTATGGTGTTGAACTGATGACTGTGTCAGACTGACTGAAGAGTTGAGGAAGCAGGAGAAGCTAATGGCGGCTAATGGCTGCTCTTGCTGCTCGCTGAGGAAGGACAGGTTGCAGCCTGCAACCTGCAACCGAGCTCTCCATAAAAGTCTACATCTGCACAGATATAAACAGAGCTGAGATAACCTTAGTGTAGAAATGCAGAAATGTATCTTCTTTATCAAATTATATTTTTTTGGCAACTAAAGTATGGATATAAGTTTCAGCCAGTTACCAGCATCACCACATGCAGAGTTTCTGAAAATGTGCAGTTTCAAAATGCTAAAATTTTCCATCATATTGTTGTTTTAAAGTTATTTTAAAACAATAACTTTAAAACAACAATATGAGGCAGTTTTGCTGAGGCGCCAGCAAAACTGCCTGTGTGACCCTTGACTGTTTGGAACAAAGAGCAATACAAAGTCTCTGCCTACCACTGGTTATCGAAGGAAAAAAGCACTTTTCCATGGCCTACACAGAAATATGTGTAGTTGCAAAATAAGGACAGTCATGGCTTAGACACTAAAGAAAAATTCCTCACTCTTATTAAGTTCATTACAAAATATCAACACACCACTGTGATTTATATTTACAGCTGGCATGGCCTGGTCTGGTTGCCCTAAGAAATTCCCATTAGATAACTTTTATTTACAAGGCATTACATGGACTCCCGCCAGCCTGTGTCTGAACTGCAGTTACACTGAGAAACTTTTATTCTTCTTGCTCACACAACTTGCTAGTTCTTTCTGTCCTGCTAAGAAGGCTTTCATTCACTCTGCTTCCTTTTCTTGGAAAATTGCGAGATTGACTGGATTCAATATTATTATTAAAGTAATATTCTGCTACAATATTAGGCCATACTAAGGCTGGGCAATATGGCTGAAAAATATACTGCTCAAAAAAATAAAGGGAACACTCAAATAACACATCCTAGATCTGAATGAATGAAATATTCTCATTGAATACT
>CAEGAD010009366.1:0-33513 GCA_903067055.1 Poeciliopsis paucimaculata
AAACAATATTATCGTTTATCGCAATAATTTTTGAGACAATTAATCGCTCAGCAAAATTTGGTATCGTGACAGGCCTAGCTGTAACAACAAAAAAAATGTAATTTAAGTATTTTTTGGAATACAAATGCATATAATATTGTTTAAACTTATATTCTTTCCCTCACACTTTAACAGCAAGGCACTACTTTGACATTTATGCTTTTAAAGCGTCAAAATGTGGGAACAGTTGAAGACTTTCATAAAGCAGTGTATAAAGTATTTAGCATACATGCTGTGTTGTCAGTTTGAACTAGAATGAATATCTGTGAGGTTTTCCAGGCGCAGTAATTTTGAACAAAATATTGTCGCGTGCAGCAGTTTGGCTGATTGCATCAAACGTCATTAAAGCGATTCCAGCTGGAATGCTTGTTGCGAGGATTTTACGGATGTTTTCACTAAAGCCATCCAGTTGGTTTGAAGTGGCAGCCTTGTTGCTTATTAGACATGCCAAATTACTGCACTACCCATATAATCACTCAGCGATCTTAATTGTTTCCCCTGGAATGATGTCAGGATGTGTCTGTGTTACTTGACAGAGAGTCAGACAAAATAGAGAGGCACAAAAGCCTCAGGGACATTAGACAGGCGAGGCCCCACGCTCACTGCATCATCATATAATTACAATGCAGCTCCATCGAGTTAATCACTTTTACATCACACCTTCTGAATCACTGTTAGAACTGAAAAGTAAAAAGAGCAGGTTAAAAAAAAACAGCTGCAGCACTTTACTCTATAGCCTCAGACTGAAAATCAGCATCATTTAATAGCGAAAGTGAAGGGGTTTTAAATGGATTAAAATTACATAATGCAATATGAAGGTCAGATTTAAAAAGACTGCAATATTATCCTAATGTATAATGTCTAACAAAAAGTCAATGGTACTTTCATGCTTGCTTAAAATAATTTAAGAAAAATACTTGAGGGTCCACTGCTTGGGTCGCAGTATACAATTAGCAATTTTATTCTGCACCAGTTAAACTGTAGAAAACATAGGAAGTGAATGAGTTTCACTTTAATGACTAAGCTGGCTTGGAACTGTGGTTGGACCTATATGCTATTTTTTTTATTACTCATTAATATCCAAAAAATACTAGCATCAGTCTTGCAGGCATGCACCAGGACGTCTTGCACAAGTACACAAACACTTTTGGAGAAACCTTATAGTTGTTATATAGAAAAGTTGGTTGAAAAGCAAATCTAATTTTTTTTTCCTTATTAGTTTCTAGGTGTTTCTTCCTCTGTTAACATCTGCAGGCTTTCCCCCCTAAATCAAACATTCCTGCTGGTTTTCTCTGGGTTTGTGAATTATGTGCCCACCACCAGTTACCGGCCATTACAACTGACCAAGTAACGTGCAGTTCACCTTAGAATGATCCGCAAATATGTTGAGATTATGTGTTTTGTTTTCTTTGTTGTTGTTGTTTTGTTTGTCTTTTGAGTGTGGCAAGCATAACTAGCACCATCTCTGGACTTACCTTTTTACCAGATACCTCAGTTGGCAGCAGCCTTACAGCTTGCTGCTGTCAGCCATTAATCCAGAGAAATTGTGTTGAAAAACAAACGATCAAAAAAAAAAAATGTCTCACAGGACAAAATATCGCAGAAAAAAAACTGTCACTGCTTCAGCTAAATCAATCCACAGGGTAAAAACTGTGATTGTGTCTTGTCTGCTTCTCTCAGCCCACAAATAAATTGTGTAAAAAAGAAAAGATTGTTTTTTTTCTTTCTTAAAAGGAGGGATTGTTAAAAAGAGGAGAAAAATGAGGTGAAGATAGGCTTACAGGAACACGAAGAGGGGATAAGATCCTTAGAGGGAGAAGGTTGGAGGGAGTTAATCCTTTCCTTCTGATCTTTTCTCTGTATGAATGATACGTCCAACGCCGTCCCGCTCCCTGGCTCGTGTGCTGCCGTGTGTCTGAGAGGCGTGAGCGTGTGTCTGAGAGAGAAGGAGCGAGAGATAAAGAGCAAAAACACGATTGGTTTGCTGGCGTCATGCATTACCCCCTCTCCGTGTTTCGCTATGTTTGTGATTCCAGCACTCAGACCGCATCCAGTGCGTCTTAAAGCCCCGGTGCCCTCGCCTCCCCTTCCTCGTTCTCATATGAGTGTGCAGCCGTGCATGTGGCAGAAGAGGGTGTGCGCGTGCCTTGTCAAATATAGCAACATTAGTGCATGCTGCCTCGTCTGCCTGCAGCTCTCCGACAGTGACAGAGAGAGGGCGAGGGAGGTGGAATACAGAGAGAGGGATAATACGAAAGAGTGAAAGCTGTGATGGGGCGGGGGGAGAGAAATAGAGAAGAGGTAGGAGGGTAGGGGATGCAGAAGACAGGGTGGGATGAGGTTGATGATGGACGGGGGGGAAAGAAACAGAGATCCTCAATAGAAAGCTTGTGGTGGAAGGAAAGGTGGAGGGAGGGAGCGATGTGATGATTTCAGTGAAGATGAGAATCTCCCTCCGCCACATGGGCTTTTCTCCTCCCTCGATTTATTTTTCCTTTTTTCTCTCTCTCTCTCTCTCCTCACATCTCCCTCGCTCGCTTTTCATTTTTATTCGATTCCCGGAGGCATCTCTCGTAACAGCTGGCTTTGTGTGTCTTTTTGCGTGCGTGCATGCGTGTGTGTTTGTTCGGAGAGGTACTCCAAATAGATAAAATCTTACATATGCATGGAATTGAAGAGCCATGAAAAAGGCATTATCCCCTTACAGATTTTTTCTTCGTATGGTCCACACTTAAATTTTGGAGATGGAATTTGAAAAAAAAACAAACAAAAAAACAGGATTTCAGTTATTAAGTTAAATGATCTATTCAAACCCATTTTCTCAGAGGGTTCTTATGTCAGTCTGTGGGAGATAACGGTAACAAAAAAGCTACATGGTGATCCCTAAGACCTTTGGAAAGTTATTCTCTGAACTGACGAGACAAAAGTTATTTTTTATGTAGGTGTCCATCCTGCTAGAGTTGGCATAAAAATGATGTCACATCAATCATTAAAACACACTGGTGGTAACAGTGATGCTGCTTTACCGCTCCCCTACCTGACTTGATGAAACCAGGAATTTTGCTCCCTACCAGAAAATCCTGAAGGAGAATGTCCGGCCATGAATTTGTGACCTCAGGTCCAGTGGCGGAGCCAGAACACATGAGCGGTCAGGCTGAGACTGCTGCTCACTCAGGCTTGCCCAAGAACTGATCGGCACCTGGGCTGCTTCAGAGCACAACTTCTGTATTTTCCAAATAATTCACCAAACAGAAAATTCTAACTACGTAGAGATGAGTAATAAATAGTTTACAGATATGTTATCAGTTCATCTACAGACACTTTACAAGTCATTATTAAGTCTTTATTGTGCATTAATCAAGAGTGAGAATGAGACTATTTGGTAAAAAAGAAAAAAAGAAAATAAAATACATTTATAAATCTAATTTACATTGCAAGGTAGTCTGAAATGTTTATTATAACAGCTTTAGATTAAATTACATATGTGAACAGATTTGGCTCACTATTTGGCAAGAAACCAGTAGATTTTGTCTTATTCGCAACCTTAAATAATGCCTAATAATCAGTTATTACTGATTTAAAAGGTGTTTAAAGATTAATAGTACTTCTATAAAGGGAGCCTTATTGTAAAGTTGTAGACATCTATCATTTATAAATGTTTCATGTCTAAGCATATTTCACTGCTGCCACCAACTGTTTTGGAGGGGAACTGCTTGTTCCGGTTTTGTGTTCTACTAGTGAGTCACCTCCCTGTGGGAACGATCGATCATTTAATTTATCTTTATAGAAATATCAGTGTGTGTCCAGTGTGATTTAGGTTTTTGTCTTGTTTTGTGACGCAGCTCTAAATTTACCGAACACGCAGGTGGGCAAAGGTGAGCTGTGGAAGAAATTCTGTTCTTAACGGCTCGTGAAATTTTGTGTTTGTTTACCCACAGCCATATAATTACTTGGCTGCTTCCTAACATGCAGTGAATCATAGCAGAGACACACATACACATTATGCTGTTAATGAGCATGTGAATCATTTGGCACACTTGGCTGTGGGAAAATGAAAGAATACCGATTCCCCAAGGAAATCAAACCAGAGGAAAATTAGAAAATATCTGTAACTATTATCTTAACGTTATTTCTGCAGAGAGAATAACTCATCCCCTGATGAGGAAAAGATGGATTTTAATTATTTGAAGCTTAACAATACTTCAATTTAAAAAATTTTTAGATGCCAAAGTCCCCAGATTTGACTTTATTGTGGATTTCCTCTCATCGTAAAAAGGTCAAACTTCACAATCAGTCTCAAATATATACATTCACAACTGGTGAATGTATATAGCATTACAACTGGTGACATTTATTTAGGTGACCCCCAACAACTAGCACCTCTACAAAGTTCTGTTTATAGCCACCAGAAAGCTTTTGACATTATTCTGTCTGGATATTTGAGCTTTCTTTTGGGGAGAAATGGATGTTCTTTTAAATCAATTGACTTCCTGGTACCGACGTTACTTTCAGGCATAGACCACAAATTTCTGAACAGCTTTGAGCTAATGGCTATGGGAAGGCCATTTCTTGTTCCTAATCAAGTTTCTTTAATTTGTGGCAGACTGTTGGGCTCCAATGGTAAAATCTTTAGCACAATTTCTTGTAGCTATTAAATATTTAAAGTGAGTGCTTTAGCAAAGCCAAGAACGAAACAATTTCCTATTACTGTAATACTAATACAAACATTAACAGAATATGGTTTAAATCAAAAAAGAAAAAGGTTTGCATCTCTTTTGTGCTGTCCATGGTCCTGAACCATGAAACGGAAAGAGTTGTGTGTCATGGTGGGAGATTAAAACCTAATGAAACGAATAACGATGGTTGTTACAAATTCAAGAGCACTTATAACAGCTACTCATTCCACTTTAAATATTTCAGAAAAGAGTTAATAAACAGTATTGCTCTTATCTGGCTTAATTTCACGCAATTAGCTTATCTCATTGTAGTGGATCTGCTATTGCTTATTTTTTTCAGTCCTCTGTATTAACTGTGCACTTCAAGTTTCATTTATATATTTTATAGCATTTTGCCTCAGCTCTGCATCTCTGACATGACCTGTTCATTTCACCTTCTCAAATTACTGCTGGTCCCTGTTTTTGCTTATCTGGATATCTGAAGGTTGTGAAGTCCGTTTTTCTGCTGATACATCCCGGTTTGCATTTAAATAAGGTCATCTCCAGAAGTGACCAGTGGGCCCTCCGGGTTTCTGGGATCTTGCGTCGCCTTTTTTTCTAGACTGCGACCTTGTGCTAGTTTGCCAAGCTTGGAAAATCTGGCTCCCAAGCAGAGTTGAAAGGAAGAGGATAATCTCCGATTTACATTCATCAGTTGGCCATAAAATCCAAATCCAAATGAGTTGAAGATTGCATTTATTTCTGCTGGGAATGTGGGGGCGGGGAAATCCAACACTCCCATCTATTAGTGGTCATTTATCCGGTATCTGAACTGTCCAGATAATAATTTGTTTTAGTTTTAAATGCATGAATAGGTTTTTTATAGGTTGAGTAAATAGAGTCTGGTCATAATCTCTGCTTTCTTGTCCTGTTCTTTCACTCGAGATCTTGGCCAGTAGAAATCTGTTTTAGCAGCCAGTAGCTTATGCCAGTAAGACACTCTGTTCATTGGTTTCTATGGAAGATGATTAGCTGAATGTCTCCATTTTTGTTATATTACTGATCTGCTGTTGATTATTTACTTTTAAATCTCTGTATTGCACGTATGTGTTTATTAAAAACTGTAATTAGCAGATTAAGTGGTATTTCAGGTTGTCAGTCAGTGATGACATTTAGTCATTTAGAGCTGCAACAAATTAAATGTCATACGCAGTCAAACTTGGCTGATTTGGACACGACGGTAATTAGGGAGATTTATGATGCCCTCGAAAAAACTATTCAAATCAGTCGAACTTTTCAACTTTTCTGCATCATCTCAACCTCAAGTTTTAGTGTGTTTTATTTGATTTAGATTTTATGGATGCAACAAACACAAAGTAGCAGATAACTGCAAAACGGGAGAAAAGTAAAAAAAAAAAAAAAAAAAAGTCTAACGTTTAACAATTAAAGTATGAATGGATGTTCTGCGAAAGCTCCATATACTGAACAGGAAGCATAAATAAAAACTCATGCCACAATTTCAACCTTCTGTTTGTAAAAAGATTAAATGTTTTTATCCCACTGTCTCCATATGCAGAAGTTTGTTTTGGTGTATCAGATAAAGAAATGCCCAAAACTCATTGGTTGTCCCTTGAAAATGATCATCTGAATTTAACATTTGTTCTACATCTTGTTTTTTTAGTCCTCGCTAATATTTCGCTTCGTTTCAAGTTTTTCCGTCTTTCTGCAGCCTTTCGGTTTGCAGCAGATGAAATGACAGCTGTCTGTGATGTAACCTGAAAGCAATCTGAGTAATGAGTGGACGGAACAAGAAAACTTTCATGTGAGCCTGACTTCATTATTATTAAGCTCCCGCTTTGACTTCTAAGACACAAAATGGATGTTGTCTTATGTGTCAAATTGAATGATTGAAGTAAGCATCACTGCTTCGGTCTGTGGTGCACTGTTACAACCGTGGGTATAATAAAGCAGCTAGGAGAACATAAAAAATATGTTTGTTAGGGTTTGGAGCTTTGCAAGATGTAGTCAGTCAAGAAGTAAGACTTGGGGGGAAGAGATAAGTATTCAAGCTATGCCTGATAAAAGCTGAGCTAAGCAATATGTTAAATTTTCTTGGCTATTGGCAAACAGAGCTTCTGGCACAGAAATCATATGGAAGTGCCAGAGTCCTCCTGCCAAGGCAGCTTTTAAAGCCAGCTCTGTTCCATCGCTGATGCAGAAACTATGTGATGGAAAAACATTTGTGCCAATCATCTAAAGCAAAAGAGCTTATTTTTCACTTTTCTAATTGCCGTCCATTGCATTACCCAACATTTCTTTGTTTTATGTTTAATACATTCAGGGGTATCGGTTTATTGCTCTCCTTGATTAAATCCCCACAGTCCTTGCCTTCAGTTGCCAACAATGTTGATGGTATATAAATTTACAAACATTCTTTCGTTAAGAGAGTCGCCTCCTCTTTGTTTTTCTCTCTCTACAGAAAAGCTTCTCTTCCTTTATCTCTATCTCTTTACTCAACTATACACCTACTTTGCTCTGTAATTTACTCTGCTATTGGATGTCAGTGAAGATGAATTGACCCAAGGCATCGTATTAACACCAGGTCTGGCCAGACACACTTGTATCAACTACCATAGGTTCCTGTGTAGGGAAAGTGGCTCAAAGTCATCTATCTTTTTACAAACACACACACACACACACACGCACGCACGCATACAGGAGGGTTTTAAACATGGGTACTCCAACCTAAGAGTTGCTTGAACTATTCTTCACTTTTGTCACGTTTTCATGATTTGCCATCATGATGAGTGAACATCTCTACATTCCAAATACCCAACTATGGTTTCTTAAGTGAATACACACATAGATGTTTAGATACTTGTATCCCCTCTTTATATGTCCAAATTATGTTGCATAACTCAAATTATTCGATGGACAAATTCATGGATCAGAATGAGACTTAACGCCTTGAATGTAGTGCACCTTTAATCAATTCCTTGGCCTCAGGCTACAATTTCCCTTAATTGCCAAGTGGATTCAAGCTACTCACTGTTCATTGGCTTACACTTTAGGTTTACTGCCGCAGAGGTTTTATTCAAAAATGCATCCCATAATGTGGGAAATGTCTTATATAGATCTCAAATTCAGAATATGTGTCAGTATTTTAAATCTTGTCCTAATTAAAGAGGGACTTACTGCAACACCTTAAGTTAGGTGGGTATCTACTTGAGTGTTGCTAGATTTTAATTTTAAATTATTTATTTTTTTTAGGTTTTATCCCAGGCAGTCATTAATCAGCTGGACAGGGTGCTTTATTAAATCTGTCCTTTAAAATATCATTAGATGTTTTACGGAATAAACTATAAAGCTGCGTCATTGTTGAGCAACTATATATATGGGGTTTTTTTTAGATTGCTCTTTGTGCAATTCAGGTAAGTCACGAAAAACAAGAAGGTTCATCACAAATTTAGGAGATGCACAATGACTGGCAAACTCTTTCTCCATTTACATTATTAAAGATTCAGTCAGTCATTGGATTTCTCACCAAATCGTTCCAAAATGTCCCAAACTAAAATTTTGTTGGCTCTTTGACAAAATAATTCTGATTTATAGAGCACCATCTTCCTTGACTGAGAATAAAGGAAACATACCACATTCTAAATTCATGGTTTTATTCCTCACACAGACACACAAGAACAAGTTGGGTTTTTTTTTTTTTCTTCGTCTCTCCACTATGAATGATTTAGTGAGTGCGCCTCCAACAGGGCCACTCAAGAGGGCTTGGAAACTAGGTTAACTTGAGGTAGGTAGGCTCCGCTGACTTAAAGGCTGAATGTCAACAGCATTTATTTCCATTTATAAGAAACAGGCCATCATTTTAACTCGTTCAGCTCTGTCCCGGTGCCATTACACCTCTGCTCCCCACAGATTCGTCCTTAACACGACTTTTGGATTCAACAAAGAAAAGAAGCAGCCCTGATACAGATGATTTTATTCTGGAAATCTGAGTTCACTACAGTCCATTCTGTGGAAAGATTACAGTCTACACTTTCATTTTATAACTACGGCATGCCTGTGCCTGGGCACGTGTCTCGGTTTGCATCCTCGATGTCCGAAAAGATAAAGTGAGAGACTTGTCTATGAAGGAGAGGAGAGCATGGTGAGACAGAGGAAGACAAGGGAGGGAGGTTGAGTCATCATCATTTTTGTCCAATCCCCTCGCTCTTGCCTGTTGCTTTGGTAACATGATGTCAGTGCAGCCTCCGTCAACTCCTTCGAGGTTTGTGAGCAGTTGCACAATGTGTGTGGTCTTGTGCAACTCTGAGGTTGAAAGGTTGCGCTTAATTGTTTGTTTTATGTCAAATGATTAAAAGCTGAGTCTGTCTGTGCTTAGTATATATACATGTTCTGCTCCTGTTCCATATAATAGTCGCACATTTTCAAAGAACCACGTATTTGACGCAGTGGATATTTTATTTTGTGTATGTTTTCGTGTTTCTACTAGAAGCTTCAGTGTATTTTATTGGTGTTTTGTGAGCTACAGCAGCACAGACAAGTATGCAACCTTATTAAAATATATTTTTTTTATTACTATCAAAAACATGTGGCCCCCTAGACTGAAATATTTGAAGATTTACAGGTTCTAAGCTTGATTGACGTTTAGACTTTGATTGAGCCACTGCACCGCATTATGCTTTGTTCTAATCTCCTCTGGTTTTACTAAACCATAATGTTTTTGCCTTCATAAAATGTCCCGTTTTTCCATGATAATCTGCGGTAATTTCTGGCGCATTATCACTTTATGAAGGCAAGTTGCTAAAAACTTGCAGAACCTTTAGAAACCTTGACAAAGAAGATACAAAGAAAGGAAGTCCAAAGGTTTAATTGTACTCAGGAGTAGAGAAAAGAAACAGTGCTCTGAACTGCTTCTTCTATCTTCTTATTATGATGACATTTGCTGCTACAAACTGTAATTATGTGTTTTTGAGCCTGACAGACGAAAACAGAGCACAAATGGCATTTGTAACCCAGAAAGCTTATCATCCGCGCACGTTTGTTTCAATCCGACCATCTCGTCGACAGTTTTGATGTGTTGCATTGTGTGTGTACCGCAGAGCAAACAAACAAAGACGAGTGAGACATTGTAGGAGAAGACACAATGACATCTGTTGAGATAAACAGTAATCTTCTTGCCCACAGTCACTGCAAACAGAACACACTCACTTTTTTTAGGACTTCAAGCGAAGCTAACAGGCTTTTCAAAGCATCTTTTTCAGAAAGTCTTTTTTCTGTCTTAAAATAGGCAGAGAGCTTAGCTAGAAGTGGAAAACTTATACTAGTGGTTATACTAAGACATTATTTTTAATCTCAGAAGTAAAGTCCTTTCTACTTTATTGTGGCCTTTTTTTTTTTTTCTGCCATAGCTTTTTTTTTCTTTTTTTTTTTCTTGTAAAATGTTGTATTAATGATCCATAACAGAAAAGTATCCGCCTATGATACTGCTTATTGTTTTAGCAGACAAAGTTATGACATAAAGAGGTACACCTTACATTCAGAGTATTTAATTATAATTGTAATTAAATGGCATTTGTTACTATATGATTTAGTTCGGTAAACTTAAAATTAGAACTTTTTGTCCTATTTTATATGAAAAAAGAAACCATTTTCTTCTTGCCTTTGTTCAATTTTAAGGTTTTTAATTATTAAAATAAAGAAAACAAGTTTTATATATTAAAATGATGACATATCTAAAACAAAAACATTATCAAGACAACATATTTAAGTTGTTACTGTAGCAAGACAAACTTTATTATCTCAAAGTAGTTCTTCTGAACAAGAATCTTCATCAAACATATTTTGTTTTGTCTTTTTCATATATATTTTTTTACTTTTTCAGGTAAATTTTACTTGGAGGGATATTCAAAATTATTTAGAGATAAACAATGCATGCAGTGTTTAAGCTCATCTATTATAGTTCTGCTATTACATGTCTGTATGAAGATTAGATGCAGAGTTACTGCACTGAGTTTTATACTAGAAAAGCCGCACGACTTTTTCCACTTGGTGTATTTACTCTGTGGAAACATCAAAGTAAATGAGGTCATCTCATTTAAGCGAAAGTCATCTTACCTATCAGACATCAGTCTCCTCGCCTTTCATTTCTAACACTTACTCCTTTTTTTTAGTCTGCATGCAAAACAAAGACAAAAGTCAAAACATGACAAATTGGTGTTTAATGTGATGGAAACTCATGCAGAAACATTTGATCTCCTCCACTTTGTGGAAGAGAATATGACTAAAAAGCATCTAGATCATAACATCAGTAAAATTAATTAATCTTTTTTTATCTCTCAGCTTTTTATCAGTTTCGTCCGTCTTGTTTCTTCTCTCACCTATTTGATCCGAGTAATCCATCAGTTAATCTGTTGCTGTGATTACAATATCAGTGCTGCTTTGACCTTCCTGCAGATAATTGCTTGCAGTCTTATTTTCTCTTTACCGCCATCTTTGCCATCCAGTGCCTTTCACTCATTTTATGTCATAGCATCAAACTGGAATTTAATTTCATAGGATTTTATGTGATAGACTAATTAAATAGAACAAAATTAGAAAGTCAAAGGGAAATATGATAGGATTTTCAAATTATTACACAACAACCAAGTGAAAGGTGTGGGTTCCATTTGTATTTCCTCCTTTTGAGAGATGTCTTTATCACTGTTCCACATCTAACCTCAGTTTCTCAGAAGGATCTAGGTCTGAACTTTGGCTAGGCCAATCTAAAATGTCTCATTGTAGCTCTGGGTAAATGTCTGGGCAAATTTGTTCACAGATTCTTCCACATCAGATGAGAATCTCTGCCTCTTTAAGGGCCCTTTGGCTGTTTCTGTGATTAATTTTCATGTTTATGTCATGGCAGTCCAGGTGAGAATTTTCTAAAATATTAAACAATTATTGGATTTCTTGTTGGGGTAACATGCGCTACCCCAACAAAATACATTGGCATTTGTTGTTGTAAAGTTAAAAAATGTGTTCAAGCTCGAGGAGTAGGAGTCACACCATCAACCTCGCACATCTACCCTAAATACATACTGCTGTTTATAGTGTGTGGGGTATGTGAATGCACTGACCTCCACCTCGGTGTGTTCATTTTCTGTGCCTCTGTGTTTATTGACTCCTATTGTGTGTGTTTCTATATATTTAATCTGTATTCAGGGTTATACGATAACACCCGCTCCCTACACCAGTCATTTGACAGAAATTGACCTTCTGTGCAACCTCAGCACCACACACACACATTTATACACACACAAACATGTTTAATGAAGTTAAACTATGTGTGAACATGAAATAGCACTCGTTTTTGGCTTCCATGCTGCACGGATCCCCGAATGTGGACATTGGGTTAATGTCAGAGGATCAGTGTGTAGGATGAAATGCCAGCTGCAGATTGAAACAACCTTCATATGTCTTGCTCCATTCCTCACTTGTCAAGCTTACGAAAAAATATCTAGTGCCATCTAAAAACACCCAACTCTGTTTTCTGCAAAACAGAGTTGGGTTGGTTTACAGTTACGATGGTGAGTCAGTCTAATGACGAGAATTGTGGCTCTAATGCAATGGATCATTTTTACGATTATTAATTATATAATATGATTTACTGTGTGGAGGAAAAGGCGTCCATCTGTTCCCAACTCTAAGTCACAGAGTGGTTATATTGTAAAAGATGATGCAGTTACACGGACAACAAATCCTTGAGTTGCAGTAAAAAGTGAGGCATTAATTCAGTTTTTGAAGACGTTGAAACCTGATTCAAATTCAACAGAATTTTGTCTTACGATAAACACATTTCATGAGTTGTTAAATTGAGATTTCTTTAAAGATCCTGGTCTCTAGAAACAGTTTTTTCTTTTTCAGATTTTTTTTATATTTCATCTGACTGCTTATATTTATCATGCATTTGCAGCACAATTTTTGCCCTGAAGAAAAATACAGCGAGGGTCAGCCTTAAATTGTCTAGTCTTGTTCAATATTAAGATGCCTTTGTTTCTCCTGTCACTATCTCACTAGTAAAATAGCCAATTAACTCCAGTTCTGGTCTCCAAAGATTTGTATTTATTTTATTTATTATTATTAGCTCATTTTTTATTAAAAATATTCTCAGTTGTGACTGGCAGCTCTCACTAATTGTGCCTCGGAGTGGGAGTATACAAAATATGCTTACAAGCACACACATTTTTCTCTCTCAAGGGAGAGACTAACCTGAAAGCAATGTAGGAACGTTTAAAATCACACACTTAGATTTACCAGAAAGAGCTTTAAGTACTGCAGCACGCACACGCCCATGCTATGTGATCAGAGCGTTGGCTTTAATTAGATTTGACCTATCAGCCTCTAACTCAAAGGAGGAAAGACGGCAGATTACTGCTGCCCTCTTTAATGGCCTTTTGAACAATTAAAAAAAAAATAAAAAATGAAAGAGTAAGATTTTTTTTTTAATCCGTCCCCCTCCACTGTAATCTGAGATTACAGTGGAGGGGGATGACTTCAGGGTCAACGTCACCATGGAGGTGGACGGATTAAAAAAAAAATCTTACTCTTTCATTTTTTATTTTTTTTTTGCAGTGGTGACGAAAACAACAGACCAAATGTTTGGTCTGTTTTGCTTTTAATCCCTTTAGGCAAAAAAAATATATATGTTTAACCCTTCAGGAAAAGACAAAGAACCTCAGACAAAACAACCCTCCAATCAAACATCGTTTCCTGTTCATGACTGACTATAGGCAGATTACAGCCGTGATTTTCAAAAGATTGAAGAAAAGGATGACACAGAGGGGAGAAACCAGGAAAAGACGAGCCAAACTACACATCTTACTATAGAACCTGTTGCCTCATTTCTAAAATAAGATCCGCATGTGGTTCTACTATAACAAGTCTAAAACTCATCACCTAGTGGCATTAAAAAAAATTAATTTAAAGTGACGTTTTCAGGGCAAATTAGCCTCCTACAGCTTTTAATTTAAATCCTTGGTGGCTATAAAAGAATTGTGAGGAATGCCTCAAAAAGGGTTTGGTTTTGAAAGGTTGTACTAATGGCTGCAAGAGAAAGCACAAAAGGAAAAAGCCTTTGGTCTTTTTTTTTTATGTATGTTCGTCTTTTAACATATTGTACTTTAGAGATGTTTTCATACATTAACAACCTCTTAGTGTTTTTTTCTTTTATGAAAACCATTACTCTTTCTTGAGTTCATGTATGCCATATGCTACTCTGTCGTCTACGTTGTACCAGACTGTGGTTTGTAGAGTCAAGTCTTACATTCCTCATATTTGGCTTTTGCAGAATAGTGAGATTACAAATTATCTAGAAAAATAACACACCATCAGCACTGTAGTAAGTCAGTGTTGTTGGAATGCTTTTTAAAATAGTGACAGGGAAGCTTATCTGAGTTAAGAACTACGGCTACGATGGATCTGTTAAAATAAAAGCACATCCGTGTTTTTGAATGGCCTGGTTAAAGTCCAGACCTTGACTTGTTAGAAAACTGATGTTTACATACACTCTTCATCTTCCAATCTGACTGAAGTCGAACTATTTTACACGAGGAAATGGACAGTTTTTGTCTCCAGATATACAAAACTGGTAGAGACGTTGAAGTTTGTGATTGTAACATGACAAAAGTTCAGGAGACGTGAAAGGTTTTGCAAGGCACGGAAGATGCCAACGTCTAACAAAAACTGAGAAAGTCTGAAGAAGTGTGATGAAGTCAACCTTGATGATTAAAAAAGCTTCTTGTAAGCAAAGAATGAAGCCATTGGAGATGGTTTAAAATGTCTCCAAAGTAATGCACGTATTAGATTAAATGATGCTCTCAAAAGGGATTTTGCAAATTACTGTGTATACCTTAATGTCCTAAAAGTGTTGAATCGGTGTTACTAAGCTTGTGGGATGTACACTGTAAATTTCCCACAGTATATGTCTGTAAGGGGAGGCAGATGTGAGCTTTGTGTATTGTAATCAGCAGAGAGGCTTTTAAGTGGCTGCCCAGGGCACACTGGGAGGAAAACGCTGAGTCTCTGATGCTAATACAAAGAGTCATATCTTTTCACGCAGCGTTGTGTATTTTCCTGCGTATGTGCGTGGGTGGTATATACAATATGTGTGTACTGGGAACTTATGCAATTATGGCTTCTTCTTCTTTTTTTTTATTTTCCTTATGACCAGGCTGACTGAAATGCTGACAGACATACAACCCTAAGCTGACATAAGCAATCGCTTCGCCCTTGTGTGAACGTGCCTGCGCGTGCGTGGGACATGTTCAAACGGTCACTAATTCTCCGCATTTTATGACTGAGAGGGCTGCGAAGTGGAGGCGTTGGATATACACATGCACTCAAACACATTCTGGCTAAGAATAGGATTTTTTTTTTTTTTTTAACAGCGCTGTGGAGGCTCTGAAGGCCAGTGACTGTAAAAAGGATTTTCATAAGTTGAGTTCTGAGTTCAAGGCTGATCTCCACTAAAAGACATCTTCTACTCATCCAACCTGAGAGCTGGGGCATTAATAATGCTATTAATGTTCTCTTTCGCAAGTGCCTGACTAAAAACTTTAATTTGCTTTTTCTGCGTGCCGTAATAGCAGGTATTATCTAACCTAACGGTACATATTGAGTATACTTTTATCTTTTTTAGGGTGTGGGTATGTAAAGGGTTGTCTTTTAAGCATCATTCTGTTTTCTGAAATACAAACCATAAATGTCCAAAATCCTTCTTACATTTATTAATATATAAATTTCCTCATTAGAATTAGACTTTGTCACACAGAATCAAAAAGGGCTGATTCACAGGGTATTTTTTTTTTGTTGTTGTTGGTTTTGGGTTTTGAGTTTTTACCTGGATCTGAAAAAGCATAGAATCGTTGTGTCCTGTTTTCATCCCAAACAACTTTAGACGCAATTTTGACCTCACGTATGTATCATGTGTGAGTTTAATTCCATGTCAGCCTTCCTAACCTCTCAAATATATATATTTTTTTGCTTTATTAGTAAATTAAGGCTGCCACTCCCTATGTTAATGTCTATATGTGAAGATTTGCTTCTGTAATTATGCAAAACTGATTTGGGTTATTCTTTGGTGTCTTTTTTTTTCCTTTGTATCTCAACAGCTGTTGGGGTTCAGATGACTCTGGAAGTGCTTGAATCCAAATTTCGGACCATCGCTGCACAGGTAGGACCGTTCAGTTGGAACACTGTCAGTAATAATCAGATCGGATATTGTATTTCATGCTAAGGCCTTCAACTCATCCACTATTCCTGTTAGTCATAGTTTAGATTTACCTGATTATTTAAAGTTTAGATATACAGGCATCCCTTCTTCATGAAGCCTGTTGCTCAATGTATCTTCTTTTCAGATATTTTAGCAATTAGAAACCACAAGACTAGTATATTTTATGTCTTTTGTGTCAATACATTTATTGTGGTGAAAACTAGTTGTGTTTGCTTATTCTAGTGAGTTTTAAAATGTTTTTTTTTTTTTTAGGTTTTTATATTTTAATAATATTACAGGAATTTCTTTGTATTTTTTTAAAATTATTGTTCAATATCAAAATGTCTAAAAATAGACTTGCCAAAAAGTATAACTTGTTCATTCATAACAGTAGATTTGAACATCTCTATAGTTGTTTATTGTTTTGATGGTTTGTTTTATTTTCTCAAAAATAAAATATATTTTGGAGGGTTTATACTAGTGTAGAGTGGATTATTAAGCTTTTAGGAGCCATTTTTGGCAACACAAAATTTTACAAGAAATTCTTGTCAGGTTTGATGCAGTTTTCCCTTCCCCTACATCGCCATAAACCAGCTGAAGAAAGATTTCTGTTAATTTTATTTTTAAAAATCAGCATCAGTCTTTGTACAAACATAATTTAAAGCATAGAGTTTTTAAACTGAATTTAAACAGAGCAGTTTGAAAGAATGGCTATCAATATTTATAAGGAATAAAGCAATTTCTAGACCTCTGGAGTTGTCAAATTAAACCTTTAAATGTTTAATTTAAATGTTAACTTTATTGTTTTTTTTCCAGTGGTAATTTAGTTTTTCCCCTCGTAGAATATTGAAGGTAGAGTTTATTGTCCTGGCTTTAATGACAACTTTTTATTGTAACGTTAATTGCTTTTATTGAAGCGTGTTTGTGCAATACAAACATAGTTCAATTCCAACCCCCTATTTTGTTGCTTCAAATAATAAACACTACTTTGAGGCTCCCTCTATTTGAAATTGAGGGTAAAGTGATTCTACAAGTCAGGCCAGACTACGCCTAGAGGAATTGGGAAAAATAAATCCTATCAGTTAATTATGGTAAAGAATGTGTGAAGAAATGAATACATTTATATTTAATATGAGAATTAACATATAATTTAGTCCCCAAGAAGTTCCAGATGTTGATTATTGTTTGGAATCCAGGTTTAAAACAATGTTGTTCAATTAGATCGATAATTTTCCACTAAAAAGTCCACCAAGTCTATTATATATAAATCCATTATTATTTCTACTTACTAAAAGATCCAATCAAATTATTTACTAGTCCATTAAAATAGTTATTTCTACCTCATTAGCTGATAATTAAGACATGTAGATCTCGTTTAGCTTAATGTAGTGCTTCATCTCACTGCTTTCCCCGATAAATAACTGCTTACCGCGGCTATTAGAGCATATGTACAGATTAGACTCCATCATTGAAACTGTTTAGTGCGATTCACGCTCTGCTGGGAGTTGCAGAAATAGCCGTAAGTGAAAGATGTGAGTAACCTTCCACACCTCCAGGAGAACCGGGAGAACTTACCTAATTTGCCGTAACGCTTTTTGCGGTAGCAGGTGTTTGATGGTTCGCTCCTTCTCCTCTGCTCCCATGGCTGTAAATGACAGCAGTTAAAAGGCCATTTAGAGCTGCTGGCTGGCCATTAGGTGATGGATAGCTCCTGCAGCGAGGCTCTGTGTGTGGGTATGTTTATGTTTGTGTGTCAGGGTACGCGTGTTTCTGTTTGCATACATTGGTGTGTGTTCGAGATGTGTGTCTGTTCGTGTTAATATGTGTCAGATTAACAGTGAGCATATGCTGTACCATCTGTGCCAAAGTATCTATTACGTCCATCTTCACACACTTTGTTTGTGATGTAATGTAGTATTCTTATTTTTTACTCTGTTTGTGTGATTAAAGAATATATCACAATTCTTCATAACTTTTTTCCCTTTTCTTTCCCATTTTCCACAATTTTTCTCTGTTTCCTTCATATATTCACTTTCACCCTTTTCCTCTCTTCCATCCTCCCTAAGCCGGCTTATGTAATCATCTTATCTTGTCATGTACTTGCTAAAGGCTTGTACACTCACTGCGTGTGCTTGTTAGACCAGTGTCCATGTGTGTAAACGCAGAGGTGAGCGCAGTGATGTTGCTCTTGCTCCATCAGGGATTACGCTACTGCACATGTGGTCAGTCCCAATTTATAGCCATTGTCAGGCAGAAAGGAGAATATTCCTACCTTCTCAAGTATTTAATTTTTTTAATATTAAAACAAAATGTTATGTATTTTGTTGTAATGCTTTGTCACATACTAATAAAAAATAGCGTATGATCATTAAGTGGGGGAAAAAATTGCAGTTTTACAATTAAACCCGCCACCCCCAAAATTAGATTTTTGTCTGTGCTCCTCCCCTCTTAGGCAATTTTTATTGCATCTTTCTTGGCTGCAATGAATCATGGGACGTATGGCTAAACTCTGCCAGTTTTAAGATAAAAATTATTTTGACATAATCGATGTAAAAACTTATTTAAAGATAATTGTTGGAGCTACATAATATCACTAAAACACGCAATCTGCCATAATTTTAGCAAGGATATTATTACTTGCAAAAACTCGTCTTTGTGTTTGTGACCACTGCAGACTTGGACATCTAATAGTAAATCTGAAAATTTATAGCAGAATGTCAATTATGTTTAAGTCATTGTTTTCCTGCCTATTATTATTATTTCCAATACATTGGAAATAATGTATTGTTACATTATTTCCAATGTAATAATACATTATTAATGAACTTTATGCCGTCACAATCAAAAGCCACTTTGAATTTCTCTATAACATTACACTGTGAATATTGATACGTGGAAATAAAACTGGAACCGAGTGTGTTTACACTTACCCTCTAATTCCCCTTTAATTAATTAGATGAGACCATTTTCCTTTTAATTTAGTCTCCCATCAAGCCTCACCATGTGCCTGTGTTGTAGCGGGTGACCCGCCGCCATTCCTCTCACTCCACTGAATTGTCCCTCATCCCAGGAGGCAGCGATGGGAGGCCGAGAGAAAGACTGACACTCGGCTGTAATAGGACTGAAAAGGATGATAAATTGTTTCATTCACAGTTCGACATGCTCTGTTTAACCTGACCATGATTCCAAAGACGTACTGTCTATAGACGCCAACCCACACATTGAGCTCAAGACATGAGATGTGACCATTTAGTGCTTTTTTTGACATATGGGCAGACCCATAACAGAGAAAAAGAACAAACTTCGCTCTTGAAAGAAAAGTTTTAAGCTATAACTTAGCTTTTTTATTATGATGATGATACTATAGGGACATAGACCACTTTCAATCATTCTTTGCAGCTATGTTGATTTAAATATTTATGAACATCTCTGGTATTGTCAAAACATGCAAAAGTAATATTTTTAGAAACCAACCTTTTATTAGAGCACATTTATTCCTTACATGTTGATGGTTTGGGAAAACATAAAAAATAAACTCATTTATTTTTTTATTTTTTTTACATAATGCTGTAAAATAAAAATCACACTTCCATAATGCCTTCCGATTGATTTAATACAATTTATGAACAGTTTGAACCCAACATGCCGGATATTAATGTGACATTGTGGACTAAAATATTAAAATGTCATGTTTAATACTGTTGCAAAATCAAAACAGCTGATGGGTGAAAATCCCATCAGTGATATAATAACATTCCATGATCTCTTGTTATGCTACGCAGACATTCATAGCAACCATTATTAACTACTTTTACTGCTGAAAAGATTAAATATCGTGAAAAGTTAAATATATTTTTTTCATTCCAGAAAGCAGCATGTAGAGTGAAATCTTTCAAGCATATTTCTTGTAATTCTGACGGTAAAAACACAAAATTCAGTGTCTCGGTGTATTAGAATGTTACATAAGATCATTTTTAAATGCATAAATTATATGTAAAGCCCTACACAGTAATATTGAAAAATGATGACATGACAGATGTCCAGAAGTCAGTCTTAACATCCTCCATAAGGAGAGAAACCCACAAAAGGTCATTACTGAAGAAGCTGATTGATCATATAAAAGAATAGAAAGTTGAGTGGAAGGAAAAAGGTACGTCAGCAACAGGAATAATCACAGCCTTGAAGACGATTAAACAAAATACATTTTTGTATTTTCTATTATGTTACACAAGGCAAGGTATCTTTTCAGGTGCAGTAGTTGTTAATATCAATCAGAAGTCTACAAAGTCTTGGCATCATCATCTGGGCTTTCCTAAGTTGTTTAGAGGTATAAAAATCTTATTATGTAAACTAGAATACAGTCTCATTATGTTGGTAGTCCTATCTGACCTAAAACAAGAAATTTAAGTCTGATTTATTGTCAAACGGTGAAAATAAAGGTTGTTTTATGCAGGACATGCGACAACTCATTTATTTCTTTCAACAGTCAACAGAAGCTTTGACAGTCTATTTATTGCTTTGATTTACAGCATCATTAACTGATCTAATGTCATTTTGTTTCCCCTGACACTCTCCTTCCATCTCTTCTTTGCTTCTTTTCAGCCGAATGACACAGACGTAAGTATGTGCATAATTTTCCACGGCAGCAGTCTCCCTCCCCCCCCTACGGAACCAAATCAACAGTTTCCCGCTGAGCTCTGTGAACTCGGCTTCACAACATTAATAAAACAGACGGCACACATCCACACAGAAACAAAATAAGCTGCGACTCGCAAACGAGACGCTCAGCAGTCGATCTCAGGTAGACATTCCCGTCACATCTTGCAAAAATTAACAATTTCTCACCAAGGCAGACACTTTTTTTTTTTCTTCTTCTCTCGCACATACTCAGACACTTGTCGACCAGTTCGAGCCTAGCGCCTTCGACGAAATGCGCACACAGAAGCATGTGTTTAAAAGATGTCCTCGTTAAACACAGGCACACCATTCTCTCACTTATGCATAGAGATTACAGTCCCTACATAAGCGCATTCATCAGTTTTGCTACTGAAATTTATCTGTTGTCTGAAATTACATCACTCTGTTTTCTTTAGTGCTCCTCCATAGAGGGGGTTTGTCCTCTTCGCTGTGACAGCTTTGTGAGTACATATTCCTCCCTGTGTACTAGTTATATGACTTAGGCAGATTACATAAATATTATTCAAGGCAGAAAACTCTTAATTAGTCTGCATATCTACTGTATGGAGCCACTAATGCATAAACTTTCTGCGTCTTTTTGTGAAAAATTTAAAAGATTTAAAAACATTTGTTGTCTTTGTTAAAAGTAATTAGTTTTTCTGTCTCTTGTATCAGGACATTGAGTGCTACGTGATTGACAATAATGGGTTTGTCCTCATTTCTAAACGGCGCAGTGACGTAAGTTGACACATTAACGGGCTTTTAGAGTCGTTCTTTGAGGGTTTGAGAGCTTTTGAATCCGTTAGTTATCACCACGCTGAAAAGAGAAGACAATTTGCAGAATTGTGCCAAAAAAACTGCCTGCATCTTTTTTTATGGAAAGATCAGCATGGTCTGTAGTTTTCCTATTTCCTCGACGCTGCTGTTGGAAGCCCTTATGAAAGTGTTAATTTGTCATGTTAAACTTTGTCAAACTTCAATGTATTTTACTGGGATTTTATGTGATACAGCAACACAGTTTTGGAACAAAAATCAAACATGATTTCCAAAATTACTAACGTCAAAATCTGAAAAGCAGCATGTGTTCATATCTGGTAAATGACTGATACCAGTCATTTAATTAGTAAATGTCCACGTGTGGAGGGAGTTGCTCTGGTCAGAACGTAATTTAACTTTTTAGTCAGCAAAGTAATAGTTCTTATTATCCTTACCCAACCACTGTCACATGGTTGTAGTGTCGGCATAATACTGTGGGGATGCTTTTCTCCCTCAGGTTCAGGGAAACTGGTCAATTTGTAACAAAAAAATATGTTCCTTTTGTATTTCAACTATTGTTTTAAAACATAGTTTTGGTTTGTCACAACAAACCACATTAACGAATACTGAGGTCTGTTGCCACAAGAGAAAATATGTAAGCTTTTTCATAAACATTCTCAGTGTCTGAGGTTCAAACAGACCGAAGGTTAAGATATTTAAAAAACGACTCATTTTAAGGACCTCCTGGAGTGATATAACCTTTTGCATAATTTCACGCCTGTTTTATTTCAGTTGCTTCTCCAACTCAAGTAGTTGAGATACTGTGGAGTAAAAGTTAAAAAAAAAAAGGAGATGGGGGGGAAAAAAAAAATCACGGTTTCAACTTGATTGTTGAAGAACATAAAAGTGAGCTCAGAAAAGGTTGGATTTTTGGACTGTCTTACATCTAATATGTTGATTTCTACATAATAGAAATCAATTCTGGAGACGGGAACAATATCCATTTCATTTTTATACCTACAATTATTACAGAGTTCAGTCTTCATTTAAAATATGTGCAGTAATTGATGTAATTATGTCAAGTTAATAAGACCTAAAGACATTAGGGTTTTAAATTGCTCGGTAAAAAGCCAGCTGGCAGTATCTGTAAGGCTTTATTTTTAAAAAAACCTACTCATGAAGAGAGTATAAATCATTTAGTTCACAGTGAGGCGTAAACATTTACAATCCTACTGTCAGATTATGATTACAGGAATTTATTTAATAGCGATTTTTTGCTTTTCTTCTGTCTGTCTCTCCTGACAGGCGGGAAGGTTCTTTGGTGAAACGGACGGATCGGTGATGACCACATTGATCCAAATGGGCATGTTTAAGAGGTACGGACTGGAACCGATCTGCTGACAGTCGTGTTGCGGGGGGTTTAATGTGCGTATTCGTGTGGTGAAAAGTTGTCACAAAACGTTTGTTCTGCTGTCGTAGTACATTAGGACAATTAGGTCATCCCCTGCTGTGGCACAATCAGACGTCCATGGAAGAATGTGGTTCAGATTATCTCCTGTTTGTTTTCATTTATAATTTTATGCTAAAATGTGGGAAATGCATCTGGCAACACAGTGCTGTTAAAACATATTTATCCCCTGATCGTCATTCTACTTCTCAATATCCTGTCAGGGAAATAATATGGCAAACAGTTGAAATGTTATGTTTAGTATAAAAAGAGAAATGCGTTTCCCCCCTTTATCTTAAATTAACTAAAAGTGAAATTTCCTGTAAAACAGCCACAGGTGACAGGAAGCCTCATTTAGATACCTGTATAGTTACACCAATTCTAATTATCAAACAGTGAAACACATGTACAGAAATTGTGTAATTCCATTTAGTTGGGTTTTGTCTATATGAATGTGTATACATCTTACCTAGAAGATTTTGCAGTATTGGTGCACTTCCATAATCCGGACCTTTTTCTTCACTATAAACGCCTTATTGTAAAGTCTACTTTACAAATCAACTATATAAAAAAATAGAAAATACTTACATGTTCTTAATTATGGATTATTAAGAATCTGCTACATAAAGCAACATCAGGTCAGATGTTTACATGATCAGAGATCAGATATCAATCGCAACATTTCTGGTCCTTGCAAGAAAAAAATAAAAGCAATCCACTGGGTTGTTTTGGGGTTTTTTTTCTTCATCTGTCTTTTTTTATTAGTTTTCCTTGCAGTTTGTTGTGCTACTTGGTGCCTGGAGATGGTCAGGGAATCAATAAAACTTTCTAAAAGATGCTGAGAGATCAACACTGTGTTTGCATGTTATGCTTATGTTCCTCCAGGGTCTCATTGTTTGACTACCAGGCCATGTGTAAGACCAACCCTCACTCTGTCAGCAGCGCTCGCCCACTTCTCAGCGTAAGTTCGGTGACTTCAGGCTTCATTAATATGTTTCAAACAATAATTTTACACTAAACTTCATTTTTTCCTGTCTCTACAGTCATTCTATGCTTTGGCTTCAACCTCGAAGTGGTTCCTCTCTAATGTCCTACTGTAAGTGTTGCTAGAGGCAACAGTATTGGCTGCTCTCAACCGTCAGCGCACTGCAAAGTTTGTTTATTGGTTAGCAACACAGAAATCAGATTCACTTTTTCAAGCCTAAAAATACTGTTGCACTTTTGTGACTTATAGCTTTCCCTTCAACCACAACATAATTCTGTTCAAAAAGTCTTTTATTTTAGTTTGAATAACTCACCTTTTAAAGCATGTACCAGCAATGTGCCACGAAGTCATATTTATCATTTCCATGTTAAAATATTATCTAGTTTCTATGTTCTCCATCTGATCTGTCTCTTTCCTCTTTAAGGTTTCTACTGGAGTTCAATTTCTGTAGCTTCTGGCACTCAGAGCATTTTGCTGACGGTGAGCTCACGCTGACCTGAAAATTGGTTCAGTTTCCATTTATTCCTGCCATATTTTCTTTCTGCATGTAACCTTAAGGAAAAGTACCACATCTCCCATGTTAACTGTTTTATTTGTTTAGTATGGATGACCTTGACAAACATTGTCATTTTGCTACTATTTGCATTCCACTCAAAATACCCACTTCATCTTCATCATAACTGTAAGGCGTGTTAGAGAAATACAGTTGAAACCAGATTTATGTATATATTTTTTTCTCAATGCAGTAAAATTGACAGAAATGAAACAAAAAGTAGAGTCTAATTGCGTTTTAATTCAGAAAATTGCATAAGATGAACCAGACTAAAGGAGGCTCACAATTTTCTTCCTGATATTTTGGTAGTTGTGTGTTTGAGATGCTCAGGTTTGACTCCATTTCACTCAAATGTTGTAAATGAACATATCAGAAGCTAACTAAGCCATATTATCATCTTGGCATATCCAAGCTATTTAAAGTGCAAGTTATTAGAAATAAAACAATCGCCAGTTTAATAATTACTGTGAGAAAATCTGCTAGTTTAAGTAATGCCGCTTTATGATTACAACAATAGGTGATAAATGGGATATTATAAACTCAAGAGTAAAATGTAGCTTCAGTTTGTATTACTGGAAGGCTTTTAAGAATGCTTCTGTCTTCCCTGCATTCAGAAGAAAACAACATGAGTAATCCCAAGCACACAGCTGCCACTTAAGCTCCCAGTGGAACATGAGTAACTATTAGCTAGATGGAAGTTAAAAAAGAAATCCTCTAAAACATTTTTCTCGTTATCCTGACATTTAGCAAGTAGAAATAATTTCAGTAAACCCAACAGACCGGCTGTAGAGCGCATGTATATATCTGGTTTTAACGTGTCTTCAATTGATTCTCTCATAATAACAGCTTTCATTTCTTTTCACATGTTTTCATGTATCAAACATTCGCCCTCCTTATAACTGCACTTCACTCCATCACTGACCTTCTCATCCTTACCATCATCCATCCATCCATCCATCCATCCATCCATCCATCCAGCTAAACCATCCTTCAGCTGTGAGTACCTGCTTTCAGGTGTTTCAGAGGAAGCCGGATTGCTCTGCAGACCTTTGTGTTTCATGTGTTGTTTGTGAGACGTTCCAAGTAGAATTAAATTTAGTGTGTCAGATTACATAAGGCTTTCAAGGGGGAGCAGACGCAGCTGCCAAATCCTTCAAAACAAGACCCGAGCGTAGACTTTTATCTCAGCTAATGGAATTTCTGAGCAGTTAAGCAGAATCCCGACCAGACGTGTACAATTTAATCAGCCATCATAGCTCTTCTTTGTTGGTTTCAAATCATCTCATCTTGTACATTCGGTTTGTTCGAAGCGTGCTTCCATCTGACCGGCAGCAATAACCTAAAAGTTTGAGCTTTCAGCCCGTCGATCATGCATGCACGTCCAACTCATTAAGAAATGACCCCCTTTTTTGCCATCTCTCTATTAGCTTATGCTCCCAAGAAAAAATGGAACATCTTGCAGCCATGTGACACCGAGTACCCAAGCTTCATTTACGAGCCGTCAGTCAAGGAGACCAACAGCATTATTAAGTGCGGACGGTGCCAGAAGTAAGCACACAGCTGTATATGGACATGCACACACACACATGGCAGCGCAGTCCTCTGTAAGCCCTGGACCGGTCATATTAAAGTGTCTTTCTAAAATCCTTTTTCTACAGCTTTCCTCCGCTCTGCTCACTCAGATCGGCATCTATTTATACAAGAGTGTCAGAGGAGGGAAAGAAGTAGAGGGGATCAAAATTAGATGAGGTGGGGGGTGGTAAGGGAGATATGTGAAAGAGTGAGAAATAGAAGAAAGTAAAAGTGAATGAGAGTATTAAAATAGAAACAACTGGGTTGAATGACAAGATGGAGAAATGGAGACAATGATTCAAAACGGAGGGAGGTAAATTGGTTGGAAAAGAGAAAACGGTTTGCAAGACAAACTGAGTGGGAGTGCCCTCATGTGGACAACAGTGGTATCACACAACCAAGTTATGGCCTTTACATTATACATTCTTATGCAAAAGTATCCATGACCGTTGTTCATATTTTGACACATTTTAACACAAACCTAAAGTATTGATTAAGATTTTATGTGATGAGGCAACAAAAAGTAGTGGAAGGAAAAAATACATAATTTTCTTTTCTTTCTTTTTTTTTTTTTTCCCCCATCTTGTCAGATTAGGCAAACAGTGGTGGATCTGGTGGGTCTGGTTTCCTTTCAGGGAGTGATAATGGAAAACTCCCCATGTTGCATAAATTACTATAAAGTTAGATGAATAATAACCTACTTCCTGTTAAGGCAACCAAGCATACAGGCAAAAAGAAAAAAAGAAACATGTGACATTGATTCGTATGTCTCCCTGCAGAGTCAGCTCTTGATAGAACAATATTTCCCTATATTTAATTCACCAAATCCTTTGGGGTTTGTCCCCACCAGCTTTGCACATTAATATATTTAGGTTTCTTCTTGCGATGTAAAAAAAAATGTGAAAAAGTTCAAAGGTTAAAGATACTTTTGCAACGCTCTGTATGTTAAGTTTATTCGAGCATTTTAACATGTTTTCTGTATTACTCTACATTTACCACTCGTGTGTTCTATGGAGTTCGCTCGACATTTTGTTTATTTTCCACTTTGTACTTTTTATCTGCCTCAGAATGTTTGTAGTTCAACAAATACCTGAAAGCAACCTGTTGATGTTGGTGGTACAAGGAGACTGCGACTGCTCCAGACAGTACCCACCCATCACCTTGGAGCCCAAAGAAGTCAAATATATCCTTTGACTGTGATTTTATGTCATAAAACAAAATACAAAAATAAAAAAAAATACAGCATTCCTGCCTGAAAACTGGACAGCCCCAAACTACCAAAAGTGTAAATTGTAGTAGGTTTGCTCCTTATTTCAATCCTTCCCCAGAAGAATCTATTAGTATAATAATGTCTCTCATATACCTGAAGTTTGAAGCTTTTGTTGTCATTTTATAATATTTTCTTTAGCCACATTGCACATAACGCGTCAGTTAAGTGCGACAGGATGAGGTCCCAGAAGATCCGGAGACGTCCTGAATCCTGCCACTCCTATCACCCACAGGTCAGATTCCTCACTGTCGAGCAAGTACTGCCGCTCAATGTTACATGTAGAGTAAGTTAATAGTTAACATATTTTTCACTTTATTTAATGCAGAAATTTATAGTGTCCACATACACTTTATAAAGTGTGTTCTGTTTTTGCATTTTTATAAAACTTAAATTGTGCAAAATGCAATTGTCAAGTGCCATTCTAAAAACCTGGACCTGTGTGAGAATCTAATTGGCCAGTTGTCTCCTGGTTAAATCATTCATTATCTTTGATTAGCTAAAAACAAAATGATTTACCTTGATTGCTGCCATGTCTTTAAAATCGTAGAGCTCCTTTAAATAAGCCCTTTATCTCAACAGAAAACAGGTAAAACAATCTCAAAAGTAGATTGAACACACCTACATGTACTGACATATTCTTTTTATGTCTATTAAGTCATTTTGAACACAACCACCGAAACACAACTTTTTGTCTGTTTTGTTCTTCCAGGAGAATGCTAATGACTGTGGCGGCGCATCTTTTATACGTCTCTCAGGCCCTCTCCTTCTCCTCTGCCTCTCCCGTGTTGCTCTTGTTTCCTGATGCCAGAAAAACTTCCTCTTTTTGTTTTTTTTTTTTTTTGTTTTTTTTTTTTTTTTTACAAAATCGACTCTAAAAGAACAAGACAGGTTTGCACACAAATCACCTCAAGTGGACTTCTTTGGAAGCAGATTTTACGTGTTCATCTGCAGACTGCAAACTGTGTGGACATTTTATACGAACCGTGAACACATGGTGGTTAGCTCCTTAAAACTAAAGCCTCCTAGGGCTGGAAAAATAATGTTTGATGTTCAGGAAAAACTAAGTGAAGTAGGGAACCTCTATTTGGGTTCAGAACAAATAATAGATATTAATGTATCGTAAAGGTTAAATGCAAATTACCGATATTAGGTGTAGATGGGTTCTTTAACAGACTTTTCCTTTCTCAAATATGTAGTTTACTTATTGATGCTGCTATGGCTAAATAGACCTTTTAAATTGCAGTGCTGCAGAGGTTTTTGTGCAATTCATTCTGATCTAATAAATGATTTCAAATACAGCTTAATGATATAAAATCACAACCAAAGATCATTCACACTCCATCCACAAGAGGGCAGCAAAGTGCTTCTGATACGGTCTTTGGTATCTGTCAAATACCCATCTGTAATCTTGAGACCAGAAGCATTTTGAAGTACATTTGGGATCATTGTTTTTAAGAGGAGTTGGAAACGCAAAAGGGGAAAAAAAAAAAAGCAAACAGCTGAACTTTGCAGAAATAAATGCTTATTCCCCATGTTGATGGAAGCATGTGCATTTCCTGTATGTGAACACAGATTTAGATTCTGGCTATGTACTGAGGATAAAGAAGTATGAGCAGTCAAATCTGTTTGCATAATAAAGAATAAAGATCTGTGCATAAAAATGAGAGTATCATGTACATATATGAAAATAACTTGCATTTAACAAAGATTTTTAAAGTGGGGGGGACAGAATGACCTGCTGAATTTTTATCAGGATTTCACCTTAAAACACATCTTTCTATTTACCTTTTACTTTTGATGAGCTGTGCCTTTCTGCTGTATATAAATATGAAAAAAATACATATTCTGTAAGTATTCCCCAGGATGTATTAACCTTTCCAAATATGTCAAAATATACGTCTAACAGGAAGTCAAACAAAATTGTTTTAGGTTTAATTTTGATCTTTAGTGTCTTTAGGTATTAGTGTGTTTTAATTAATTTAAAAAAAAATCATTTTGGTTGAACTGACTTTGTCCATTTGAAACACACTCTGGGTGGTTTTGCCACACAGTAATATATTTTTGTTAGAGTTTAAACTTATTGCAACCATTTGTCTTGTTTATGTTTATAAAGTCCTTTGAACATTAATCTGTAAGTGGAATTGTGCACACCAACTTAAGTCATGTTTTGTACACTGTTAAGTAAATTAAATCCATGTGTTTTTTTCTATTGGTTTGTTTTAGTTTTTGTTGATTTGTCTGTGACAAATGGTAATGCTTGCATTGAAGAACATAAGAACAATATGTACGGAGAACTTGCAAACTCCATGCAGAAAGACTTTGGCTGGGAATCAAACCCTGGACGTCTTCCAGAGGTTCTACATGTGAAGTACGCTGGCAAACCTGGAGGACGGTAAAACAACTTACTATGATTATGGAGTTGCAGGTAAGTATAGCCTCCAGTCCGCTGCTCAGCATTCTCTTAGTGCAAACGCTTTCTGAATTAGTTTGTTTTCCCTAAAAGTTGACTAAGTCTTTCAGCCAGCTGACAAGCTCGTCCCACATTGTAGTCCATGAAGCACATTCTCTGGAGCCTCTTAAAAAATACTTTCAACCACAGGACTGGTATGATGGAACTAGTTATTTTGATAGGTTTTTAATATCCTAGTGCACCTAGACTTTGGTATCCAGCCCATGCCTTGTTGTTTATTTCAACATACTTTACTAATACACACAAATATTTGTCTTTTTGAAATGTTTACATTCTATGGCTTAATATTTTGCATCATAGTTTAAACTGTGTCATTTGGCCTTATTTTTGACGTAATTTTTAAGTCTTTTTCGACATCATAGTATTTTGCCTAATCATTCTTTACGGCCTACTGTCCTTGAGGATGTTGATGATTTTAGCCACTTTTTGAGCGGCTTAACTTTAGATCACACTATACTATGACTAATTTTTCACAATTTTCACGACATACCATACTATGACAAATATTTCACATTTTTGACACCCATATTATGACTCCATTTTCACATTTTTGATATCACACCATTCTATGACTCTTTTCACATTTTTGACATACCATACTATGAAGAATTTTTTCACATTTTGACGTCACACTATACTGACAAATTTTTCACATTTTAACGTCATACTATATACTATGACTAATTTTTTATTATTTTCGACGTCATTCTGTAGTATGATTAATTTTTTAACATCATACTATGTTAAAAAATTAACATAGTATAATACTATGACTAATTTTTTATTATTTTTGACTTCATTCTGTACTATGACAATTTTTTCACATTTTCGACGTTATACATTACTATGACTAATTTTTCACATTTTTGATGTCATACTATATTATAACTAATTTTTGCACTTTTTGGATGCCATACGATACTATGACTCTTTGTTCACATTTTAGACATCATACTATATTTTGAATATTTTTGGCTCTTTTTGGATGCCATACTATAGTATGATTATTTTTTTCACCATTTGGATGTCATACTATATTGACTATTTTTTGCACTTTTTGGATGTCATACTATACGATTACTATTTTTTGCACTTTTGGGATGCCCTACTATACTATGACTCTTTTTTGCACTCTTCGGATGCCATGATATACTATGACTATTTTCCACATTTTTGATGTCATATTATACTATGACTATTTTTTTTGCACTGTTTGGATGCCATACTATTCTGACTCTTTTTTGCACGTTTTGGATGCCATACTATTCTGACTCTTTTTTTTTTTGCACTTTTTGGATGCCATACTATACTCTGACTCTTTTTTTACATTTTTGGGTGCCATACTATTCTGATTCTTTTTTGCACTTTTTGGATGCCATACTAACCTTTTTTTTGCACTTTTTGGATGCCATACTATATTACGACTATTTTTTGCACTTTTGGATGTCATACTATAATATAACTATTTTTTGCACTTTTTTAATGTCATACTATACTATGATCATTTTTTGTACTTTTTGGATGTCATATGACTATTTTTTGCACATTTTTAACGTGATACTATACGATGACATTTTTTGCACTTTTTGGATGCCATACTAAACTATGACTTTTTTTGTAGTTTTTGGATGCCATACCATACTATGACTATTTTTTTCACATTTTTAACGTCATACTATATACTATGACATTTTTTGCACTTTTTGGATGCCATACTATAATATGAATAATGTTTTCACATTTTTGACGTCATACTATACTATGACATTTTTTGCACTCTTTTGATACCATACTATACTATGACTATTTTTTGCACATTTTTCACGTCATACTATATATTATGACTACTTTTTGCACTTTTTGGATGTCAAACTATACTATGACAATTTTTTGCACTTTTGGATGTAATACTATACTATGACATTTTTTGCATAGTATAGTATTACTATACTATGCAAACATAGTATACTATGTTTTCACATAGTATACTATGACTCTTTTGTACTTTTTGGATGCCATAATATACTATGACTATTTTTTTGACATTTTTGACGTAATACTATACTATGACATTTTTTGCTCTTTTTGGATGCCATACTATACTATGACCATTTTTTGCACTTTTGGATGTCATACCATACTATGCCATTTTTTGGACTTTTTTATTGCCATACTATACTATTACTATTTTTTGCCCTTTTTGGATATCATACTATACTATGATATTTTTTGCACTTTTTGGATGCCATACTATACTATGACTACTTTTTGCATATTTTTAACGTAATACTATACTATGTCATTTTTTGCACTTTTTCGATACCATGCTATACTATGACTTTTTCTTCACATTTTTGACGTAGTACTATACTATGGTATTTTTTGTACATTTTCAGACTATACTATGACTATTTTTTGCACTTTTTGGATATCATACTATACTATCACTACTTTTTGCATATTTTTAACGTAATACTATACTATGTGATTTTTTGCACTTTTTGAATGCCATACTATACTATGACTCTTTTTTGGACTATTTGGATGCCATACTATACTGTGAATTTTTTTTCACATTTTTAACGTAATACTATACTATGGTTATTTTTTTCACGTTTTCAGACTATACTATGACTACTTTTTGCACATTTTTAACGTAATACTATACTATGTCATTTTTTGCACTTTTTGGATGCCATACTATACTATGACTCTTTTTTGGACTATTTGGATGCCATACTATACTGTGAATTTTTTTTCACATTTTTAACGTAATACTATACTATGGTTATTTTTTTCACGTTTTCAGACTATACTATGACTACTTTTTGCACATTTTTAACGTAATACTATACTATGTCATTTTTTGCACTTTTTGGATGCCATACTATACTATGACTCTTTTTTGGACTATTTGGATGCCATACTATACTGTGAATTTTTTTTCACATTTTTAACGTAATACTATACTATGGTTATTTTTTTCACGTTTTCAGACTATACTATGACTACTTTTTGCACATTTTTAACGTAATACTATACTATGTCATTTCTTGCACTTTTTCGATACCATGCTATACTATGACTTTTTTTTCACATTTTTGACGTAGTACTATACTAGGGCTATTTTTTGTACATTTTCAGACTATACTATGACTATTTTTTTGCATATTTTTAACGTAATACTATGTCATTTTTTTGCACTTTTTGGATGCCATACTATACTATGACTCTTTTTTGGACTTTTTGGATGCCAGACTATACTGTGAATTTTTTTTCACATTTTTAACGTAATACTATACTATGGCTATTTTTTTCACGTTTTTAACGTCATACTATACTATGAATTTTTTTCATATTTTTAACGCCATACTTATACTATGACTATTTTTTTCACATTTTTAACGACATACTATACTATGACTACTTTTTTATACTATGACATTTTTTGCACTTTTTGGATGCCATACAATACTATGACATTTTTTGCACATTTTGACATCATACTATACTATGACATTTTTTGCAGGTTTTGGATGCCATACTATACTATGACATTTTTTGCTCTTTTTGAATGCCATACTATACTATAACTATTTTTTGCACATTTTTAACGTCATACTATATATTATGACTACTTTTTGCACTTTTTGGATGTCAAACTATACTATGACAATTTTTTTGCACTTTTGGATGTAATACTATACTATGACATTTTTTGCAGTTTTTGGATGCCATAGTATACTATGACATTTTTTGCACTTTTGGATGTCATACTATGACTATTTTTTGCACTTTTTGGATGCCATACTATACTATAACTATTTTT
>CAEGAD010009382.1:0-58550 GCA_903067055.1 Poeciliopsis paucimaculata
TCACAATTATGCAGTGCCTTAGAGTGGTCTTTTATAAAAGATATGCATATTAAATACATCAAAGTCAATGGTTTTATGTTGAGTTATTATGTAAAAGTGACATGCATTGTCCAACAAGTTGATGTACTCCTACAATATTGTTGCCAGAGGGCTGGAGCTGTCATACTTGTGATTTTTTGTGTAGAATGACACTGAGACAAAACTGGTAGGCGGGTATGTTGATGGACCCAACATGATAGGACTGGTCATCTGGTCATTCGCCATCGGCGCCTTGTTAAGCAGGATTGGAGAGGAGGCAAGAAGCACTGTGGAGGCCATTCAATGCCTCAGTGATGCCATAAAAATCATAATCAACTGGATCTTGTGGTAAGATCAGACAGTACCTGAGAAGATGTCATTTCTTTTCCATATTCAGTTCTATCTACATAGGACAGCTGCTTCAATTATTAATAGTTAATTTAAAATATATTTGGAACACCCTTTTTATTAAATTTGCTTTTTTTTTTTTTTTGTTTCAGGTACTTGCCAGTTGGAGTTCTGTTCCTGATCACAAAACATGTGGTGGATGTGCGTGACTGGTCCACTGTCCTTAAGCTCGCAAAGTTTATAGCAGTGGTTCTTGCAGGGTATGTTGAACCAGCTTTTCCTTTTCATCTTTGCTAACAAATTGATATCATTGCTCCTGAGTTAGCAGCACTTCATGAACTCCACCAACATTAAGTTCATGAACATGAATATTTATGACTGTTGTCGTAAAGTGTCATTCGGTAAATCATGACACTTTTAATACAAAGTTGACATTGAAAATGTCTTTGTTATGACAATTTGTCATTAAACAAGAACTCATGATCTGACACATTTGTTATCAGGCACGTGCTGAATGCCCAGTTTGCTACAGGCAGTCTGAGTCGGTCCCACCGACAGATAGAAAGAATGTCTGTCTTTATTTCAGACATCCTGATATAAGACATGGTACTGACTGTTGCGACGCACCTCAAAGCCCCGGTGCCACCTGGTATCACCTGCTGACTATTAGCTCTGCTTCTCCTTAACGTTTGGGATCTGGGCTGGACATGAGCGGCTGTAAACAGAAGTTACTGCAGAACCTCAAGTTTTAAAGGAAGATTTTTCCCAGAGCAATTAGAGTTCACAAAATAATCATCAGAGAAAAACTGTAGCAATAATTAGAACCACAGCACAAAGCCAAACATGCCACAATTAAATGAATCATAATGTCCCCAAGGCAGCGGCAGACTGGCATAGGGGCCACCGGGGGATTCCAGGTAGATTCCAGGTAGATTCAAGAGATGCACATCTCAGTGGCTGTTCCAGTGTCGGCCCAAGGTAACATGGGGCCTTAGACAGAACCTCTCTACCCCCGCAATATTATATTGCTCTGCCATTTTGTTTAGTCTTAAATTTCTTAGTTTAATTTATCCTAAAGTTTTGCAGCAAAATGTTTGCAAATCACTTATGAACTTTGCATTTGAAACATTATTTCAGGCTGCTTTAAATAGTGCAATACATCATCTTCACCAGTGGGAGGCAGCAGTGCATGAAAAGGGGTGCAGTGTGTTGGTGAAGAAGAAATTTTCCATCTTGAGGGGCCAACCTAACACCAGTTAGAATACATGAAAAGGCTTTCATCATGATTAACATTGACCACAACTATTGCAAGAACAGCTATAATTTCTGAGCATTTGTGGACACCTTCAAAGGGCTGCTTCCAGAAAATTAAGACAACAGGAAGATGTTCCTGTTATCAGAGAGTTACAGGAAGGCTATAGCGGAGAAGATGGCTGACACAATCAAAGCAAAACATGTTGAAAGAACCTATCTTTTTAAGTTAAAGAATAAGTAATTCTGTTTTAGTTTTTCAATCAATCTTTCAGAGATACAATATACTCACCAGAAGTTAAGCCCTCTGTTTGTTGAAGAACAACTTATCTTTTCTTTTATTCCACTGTACAAAGAGTTTGTTCTACTGTGTAATAAAGCTTAATGAAATCTTTATTATTGCTTCTACTTGTTTTGCTTTATGTCACGTAGGGAAAATATTAACTGTTTTGTTAAAGATTTTGACAGTGTAATATCACTTAATTACATTATTATGACTACTATTATGACATATTTATGACATATGATGATTCTTGGTTAATGTCAAGTTGTCATAACAAAGACATTTTGAATAATGTCAAATTTGTATTAAAAGTGTCATGGTCTACCGAATGACACTTTATGACAACAGTCATAAATATTCATGAAACTTGCTCATGTTCATGACAGGTGTGATGTCATGTTTATGACAATGTTATGACAGTCTTATTCACAACCCGTCAAAGTGTTTCCATAATTTTCATTCCACTTTACTGTGATGCTCTACTGTGTGTTAGCATATCATATAAAATCCTTCCAAACACATTGATCTGTCAGGCTTTACCATGACATATATAAAGCGGTGTAAATGTATGAATAAATGTTTAACAACCAGTGAATACTTAATGCATCTCTAACACTAAGTGACTTTGTTCTGTTCAGGCATGCAGCCCAAACCATCGTTGTTTTCCCCATGATTTACTTCATTCTCACCAGACAGAACCCTTTTCAAATATACCACCAGGTCGCTAAGGCTCTGACGACAGCATTTATCATCGCTTCCAGGTAAAATGTTCTGTTTATTGAAAAAAGGATGACACTTCTCTAGTTTGTTCATATGAACGGTTTCCCCAATAAAGGATGTGCTTTCTTCCAAAGCGTCGCCGCTCTGCCTGTCACCTTGCAATGCTGTGAAGAGAACTTGAAGGTCAATGTGAAACTCTGCCGCCTTATGTTGCCCATTGTCACCACCATCAATAGAAATGGAATGGTGCTCTATGAAGTGATCGCTACCATCTTTATGGCCCAGATCCATGATATCACCCTGGATTTCGGCCAGCTGATCGCCATTTGGTAAGCTGCGTCATATAAGTGCATGGAATTGAGGAAAGGTGCATGATGGGATTGTTAAGTGCAGCTATTTGCCAAGTGGATAACATTTCCTTGCAGCAGGGGCCCAGAGAAATACATAGTTGCCATGTGACATCACACCTCTGTTAACTTTGTAAATGACAGTCATCTAGGCAGGCAGGTGCTATGATAAGAAAACTAATTAACTTATGATTGCTTGACTTTGAAAACGGTAACATGTCAATGTGATGTGGAATTTGGTGTGTTTTGGTTCAGTTACAAAATAAAAAAGCAACCCCCACACCAACTGATGGATCATCAGCAGAGCAGGTGTTTAAATTAGCTAATCAACCACCGCAGTGTTAGATTAGCTAATAGCAGCGGTAGCTAATATACCACAGTGATCTTATTAATAATGGTTACTTATTAGTATTTGCAAAATAAACATAAAGCCAATAACATAATACTGCAACAGACTGAATGTCCCGTTCTTTGTGTGGAAAATGTTTGTGTTTTCTGGTGTTGATTCCTGAAACAACATGGTGGCATTGTTATCAGTTGCTATGGCAACGAGTTTGCGTATAACATAGGCGACACAGAGAGCAAGAAAAAAGTGGTTAAGCAATAACATGTCCGTGACAAATGTTTGAAATGACTGCAAATCTATACTGTATATTTTCAAATTAATTATTTTAAGTTTATTTGACTATTTGAAATTCTTCTCCTATTTTAGTTTAGTAGTTTCTCTTCCTTTTGCTATAGTCGTTATTTTCTGTACTAAGGTGTTTTTAGGTTTAACCTGTACAATTGCATCATGCTTTAGTCTTTCAGGGGCTAGAGATAAAACATTAACCTAAAGTAGCTAAATCTGGTAGTTTGTGCTGTATGAAGTGATTATATGCATTGTCTCTTCTCAAACAATATAAACTACAATAGATATTGCCATTTTGAGTTTCTTATACGTAATTTTGCCTGATTTTAGGGCATAAAGTTTTAGACTGGATATATGTAATTTACTAACTCATATTAATGGAAACGATATAAAGATGCTTGTGTGTGAAGTCACTTTTCACTACAACAGCAAACTTTAAAAATATTACTGTAACAAAGGTAGCCAGTGGTGACAGGAAGGAATACAGTATTTTATGAATAAATCATGAAGTACATCTTCCTGTTGTAAACACACAAGCATGAACGGCTCTACCAGTATTGTGATGCAAAAGTGAACGGTGCTGGAGTTATCACAACAGGCAGATGTAATTTTATGTGACATGCTGCGGCAACAACTCTAACATTATGCATGGCTTTAACTTCAGCTACCATTAAGAGAGTCACACAGTTTTCTATCTTTGTTTGCTCGCTTTCGTCAAACCTTTGATGCCAACCTATGTATTGCCACTATTCTTAACAGTTTGACGGGACTGATGAAACCTTCTGATGGTCTTGGTTGTTGGCCTGTTGTGCTCTGCTGGATGGTCATTTTCTCACCAATTTGAGATGCATGGCATTTCATCTGACAAAGACATCCAGCTCGGGCAGAGAAGATTATTCATCAAATGTCAAGTGGGAATACTGGCTCCCCTCCTTTCTTAAAGGAGCCTGAAAACTCTAAGATGATAAATTATGCTCACTAGGACTTTGTAAAACCCACTTAATGCACTATATAGTGAAGAAGAAATGTCTTGATGCATCAGAGCTGGATTAAAAAGAAAATGGGGCAGATGAGGTGATAGGATAGATTTGACGAAAACATAAATTTTTAAATTGTACAAAGAGGTGAACAACACAATCCAATCAAAGAAAAGGCATTTTCAATTATTCATGTTCCATCTATTTTGCTTTTCATTTGTTTCTGGATGTGATTAAATCAAACAATTTTAATTAAGGAAAGCTATCATTTGCTCCTTCTAACTTGGAATGAACAAATGCCACTTCTGGATTCCAAATTGATTTCTAGCGTTCTCCAAAATACATTTTTTAACGAGGTTGGAAGAGTATGTGCTTTCACATTGAAGGTTTTACTGTTTTAAACAGTATATTAAAATGTCGTTTTAAACCAGTACATATGAAGAACGTTTCTGTGTAGATTTCTACATTCTGATGTGCACCTGTTCTCACATTTGCACCAAAAAGAACAGAGAAAATCCGTAGCCTTACCATCCTGTCTCCAAATCTACTGTTTGGGAGTACTTTCCACTTCAATTATAGTGGCAAATGAGAAAGAAAAGATACCTGAAATAAAATCTTTGTTTCAGCAATTTTAAAATGGCAAAAAGGAAAGTAGCTAGCTCCACATCAAATTTAATTTCTCACTTGAAACGCCAATACTGTTATATAAATATAACCTGTGCAAAGAAAATAAAAAAGCTTAAGTACCAATCCAACTGCCAGTAGCATTTAAACAGCCCCATGTTAACATTTCAGACCAGGCCAAAGCCATAATAAATGCCACATAAGTCTTAAAACAGCAGATGTGACTACACTCTGTTGTCATAAAATATTGTTTTTAAAGGCATGCTGAATGATGAAACCCCGTTGTGAAATTCAGCCTGCAAACTATCCCTGGTTTACAAGAGCAACTCCATGCTACAGCTGTGTAGAACTCCTCCAAAACTTTTGGGATCAGTGTTACTTACTTAGCCACATTGTCAATATTATTAGCAAGTATTCAGATGAAGCAGCATAGGGACAAAAAACAAATAACAAACCTAATGTCTTCTAGTGTTATTGAGGAATCTTGTAGATTCCATCCATCCATTTTCTGTACACCCTTGCCCCTAATGGGGTTGAGAAGGGTGCTGGTTCCTATATAGCTATATTTTACGTACTTTGATCTAAAAGTATCTCTTTTTTAATGATCAAGTCAATGTTTGTCTTAAGACATTTCTGTCATTGATTCAAAAGATCTTTGTTGTTTCCCAATCAATTGGATTTTTGATTATCACGTGTTAATCTTGAGGATCCTTGTTAGAACTTTATCATTTGATTTGACATAAAAATGTGTCACTCAAGAATGACTGACTTGACTATTTGCTGCGACCACCTAAAATTGCCAGCCTTGATGGGAAGATGTTGAACCATTAGATGTCAGCAGACAGACTGTATGGTAGATACACACCTAACTATAAGAACAATTTATCACTTTAAATTAACTGTAATGGTTACCATAATGTCTGCAAGACAATTGACAAAAAGTCATTAAGACATCAGCTGAAGTCACACACAGCATGTGACTACATGGAGCTAAAGAGGAGCAGGTTTGAGCTGAATGGTCTGCTCTGCTGAAACCAGAAACTAAATAATGAGACACTGCAAGCCTAAAGTATATCTCCCTGTAACTGTAGAGTGTAAGTTCCAACTTTTATTGTCTATATGACAGCTGTTGGAGGCTGGCTGTGGACCAGGCAGAATGGGGTTGGTGGTTTAACAGGAAACTGACAGGTGCTATATTTTATTCTTCCTGGGCTGCAGCTTACTGTCTAAAATTATTGTTCTAACTACAGTGAGGCAACCTTTCTTTAGGTCTAGTTCAAGCTAGCTGTCGTTTAATGTCCATTTCTGCTGCCACTCCCAAGGAAATACAAAAAAAAAACAAAAAACATCTGTCATCTCAGACTATCCCTTTCTGGTTTCTCACTGTCACATGTTCTGTCCTCTGACACCATCTCTCAAGCGATCTTTCTGTCATTCCCTTGGGCTTTTCTTTCGTATGGGGATGCTACTTTACTCTCTTTCCAGTTCTGAACCTGCTTTTCCATTCTTTTCTAGTGCTCTTCACCTGTTCCCCATTTCGTAATTATAACCTGGAGCTTTATATTTACCTGCACTTCTAGCCCCCTCAGCATTTAATATTTCTACTTTTGGTAAGAAGGATCTCATGGGCTGCATGGAGGTATTGTATATCAACCCTGCATCATTTCCTACCTTCTACAAGGATGAGCTTTCTCACTTTGACAAAATTTTTTGTAAGGAGATATCTTCATGTAACCCAAATCAACCCCATCCACCAGCATGATGTTGTATAAAGTTATATTTGTTCAAGCAGAAGGTAGAATCACTTGTATCTGATGCTTGAAAGTGAAAAACTAATACACTATGGTTCATTACAGTTTACATAATTGTTCGCTTATGAGGTTGGGATGAAATGGCAACATGGGGATCTGAACGGGCAGAGGGGTTAGATGACACAGAGCAGTCTTATCTTATCTGAGCATACCAGGTACATTAAACCTACTATTAAAGGAAAACCCAGCTGAACTTTTCATTAAATACTTAAACTATACTGATAAACAAAAAAATAAATAAATAAATAAAAGATAACTTTTGACTGTATAAATACACCAAATTAATGCATAAGTAAATTACCCTATTCCCCAAATGGGGAATATTTAATTCATACTTTGGTTTTACTTCAATCCATGCCTCAAACAACATGGTCTTAAGTTTGATGGACTCATGATAGTGTTTTTAAAATAAGCAGAACACACTAAAGAGACAGTTTTTTTTACGTTCATAAAATTCCTATTACCATCCATGATAAGAAAATAAATTGGATAAGGTTTTTCAAATACTTTGACACTATTTGTTGTTTTTGAAAAACCCTTTTGAACTCCTGTGTAAAAAGACAAAACAAAGAATGATACTAGATGAGGTGGTGTAATTTCCTGTACTGTAACATCATGTGGTATGAAAATCTGTCCATTGCTGAAAAATCTAGATTGGTTCATTGTATGAAATTGTGGTCAACAATTGTAGGACATCCTCCGATATGGTGGGCTGAACCAGCAACATTGCCTCTAATCCTGACTATGCTCTGAATCATAAATATAGATTGCCACCATCTGCGTGATGACACACGGTTCCAAAGGTTAAACTGAAATATGTTTTTGTACACAAGTCGATCCTGAAAGGGAACATGGAAGATTGGCCAGTTTGGAATGTCATCATCTGCTTTTGTAGTTTTGATCTTTTTTTCTGTGCATTGTATATGTATGCACTTGTACCAAAAACAAGATAAATATTTTGTATCATGCAAGGTAAAATCTGTACAATAGGTGATTTTAAAATATATGTAATATTTTTGTTTAATTTTCTCCTCACAGATTGCCATCACCAAATCTAGTTTACAATAGTCAGTGTGTATGATTTTGTGAGCTTGGGGTTTGATAATTGCTATCAACATGTTCAGCCTGGTAATTTGGTCTCAGCATCACTTAAAATCCCTAATTTTCTTATTTTTGTCAGAATCACCTGTTCCTGTCTATAATATTCCTAAGGTTCCTGAGAGGAAACATTTCTGTAAGGTACCGTAGAGACTGTTCTCTTATCATCCACTAGGAAACTTTCTGTCACAGTACAGTACCTGACAAGTAAGACCTAAGTTGTCTTACTGATATCTCAGTCCCACTGGGATCCAAATACCATTCCAATGTTAAACTTTGCTGGACAGCAACCTGGTGTCTCCAGACTAAGACTCCCCTGACAGAAAAGGCCAGGAGACAGACTGCTAGGTGATGGCCTGAGCTCCAGAGAGGTGGAGAATTGTTCAGTTTTCCAATCAGACATAAGGTAGTAAAATTTTGTGCTGCTCTATTGATCTGGAACTTGACAAGAATGGATATGGAAGAGAGAACTTCAAAAACCCTATTTTCTGTCGAATCAAGCAGCATCAGATTAAGCAGAGGTCTTTCATACAAGGCTTCGTAATTTATTTATTTTTTTGACAAAGTCTGGATAGTGCCATCAATTGAATATAATATTGCTTCCTTTATTACCTAGGACACGGTTTTATTCCTGTCAAGTAGGTTGCTTGTTGTGTTTTGTCAGACAAAACACAAGTTAAATTAACAGCAAACCTTTTATGTTTGCTGTTAATGTATTGTTTTACTTTTGATTAGTATAAAAGTGAAATAATAAAGTCACAAAAGGTGAAAGAAAATAAACATTTAACAGAAAGTAGGTTTAAATAACATTATAAGTGCTTTTTGAAGCAGCGCAAAAAGCACTTGTAATGCTTTTGTTGGCTAAACACAATATGTTTAACCAACTAAACATGCTGTGGAGAAAGACTTCCACAGCCTTGGAGCTGCAAATGGAAAGGTTGTGTCCCCCTTGGTCTTAAACCTGAGGTCTGGAACAACTTAAAAATTTTGAGCCACTGAACAAAGAGGGTGAACAGCAGTAAGTTTTGTGAGAAGATGCATAGGTAATTTGAGGCCTGCCTATTTAATATTCTATATCTTAGTCTGACAATTTTGAAACGTAGCCTAAAATTTATATGTAGCTGAGTTACAGAATATAAAATTGAGATAATGTGGGCTTTCTTGCTGGAACATGTAAGTAGTGTGGCTGCAGCAAAAAGGTGAACTATTGGTTACTCTGGGAAGACCTGAAAAGCAGGACTCCCACTGGGCTGCCAACCTTCAAGCTGGGGACCTTTTGACTTTGTATGTTTGCCAAGGCAACTTTGGAAAACATCCAGAGAAGCAGAACTGTTACATGCACTCAGCCTTTGGGCCTTTATAAATGATCTTCTATTGGCACCAGTCGCAGAGCAGCCATTCAGGACAGAAAGCAATGACATTTCAGAGACCTTCTCAAAAGAATCCCACAGATTGAGCCTGAATGTAAAACAGATTTACTTTTTGCCCCCAAAGATTAGAACCATGCAATGCATATAATACAGTCAGGCTAAGGATGTTTGATCACCAAGATAATTAATTGTAAATACTGTAACATTCTGAAGGCAGATCTGTGTCTGGTGCACTTTTCAAATGGCTACATTGATATTAAAAACAAAACAAAAACTTTTTTGGAGTACTTCAGCAAATTTGTTAAACACCCAAGCAAATGCCCATTGAGTCAAGAACCACTCATTCTGAATAGACAAACAAAGTTTGTCTATTCAGTAACCTTTCATTAACATTAGGATAATGTTGATCTGATCATAATCTGTCTAGACAGTTGAGTAGACTGTTTCTTAGTCTGACAGATATTGATTTAATAAACCACAAGCTACTGTACAAATTAAAATTTATTAAGGAATTTATCTTTGGTAAGTAGGATCATTATTAATGTATGTATAATTGAAGAGAATGAACTTTTGTTGTAAATTGGTGGCATGTAAATGAACTGAATTGAATTGAAATGCGTTCCTAATTTTTTACAACAGCACTAACATTTCATATGGAGCTAAATTTTGAACTGCAAATCAGATTTTAAACAATATTGGGTATCCTTTTGCATTGGACTGTTGTGTGTGTATGTGTGTAAGAAAGTGAAGCTGTTTGTGTCGAAACCAAAAGATTTCTCTCTCCTGGCGAGCCATCTAGCAGGCTAGCTTTGCAGTCTTCTCACACTCACACAGCCCTCTCCTTTGGACAAACACAGCAGTCTCCTTTGTGATGGATGTGGAGTCTAAGTGCCAGCACTGTTTTTAGCCTTCTAAATATTTCTGCACTTGCACAAATGCTTCCATGTGCTTGACACTGGCTTCTCTGTTTTGCCTCTTCATGGGCAATATTTGCACCTGCTCCATCCATCTCACTTCCTAACATGCCTCTGTTGTTTTTGTGTTTTTTTTCTTTCTCCTGTTTTTGGGTTGAGGGAGTTTTGCTTGCTTTTTTTTCTTCATGTCTATCTCAGAAAAATCCACCAGAAATTTAAACTAGGAGTTATGCAAATTTATCTGATGAAATTACAGAAATAAACCGTGTTACTTGTATACATATACTAGTTTGTGTTTTTACATGCATATGTTGTAAATATGTTCATTTTCTTGCTACTTTGTTTGCAGTATGTTGTGTGCTGTTTCAGCATCAGCAAAGTTTACCTTTATTGAGGATCAAATGATACAGCATTATTAGAGGTGGCTGAAACTACTACTACTATAACTACTACCCAACCCTAACCCTACCCCTACTACTCACAAAAAACAAGTGACCAGCAGGCTAACTTTACAGTCTGCTCACACTCACACAGCCCTCTCCTTAATATCTTTAAGAGATAACCAAAAGTATAAAAAAATATCCAAAACAAAACAAAAATTAATTGTGGCTCAGATTTCTCTCATTATGCAGTTTCTATTGTTTATTTGCACGTGGACAAACATAAGCTGCAAACTGCTCTAAAATCTACAGCCTTAGCTAGATTATACACTAAATAGTAGTGTATAATAGCTCATGTAGGGATAAAAGGCCCCTTTTAAGAAAAAGAACACTGTGTTTATAAGCTGTAAAAGTTGCACAAGCCACTAGAATGACCCAAAGTTATAATTTGTGGCAATAGAAGTTTTGTGGTGAATCACTAAGCAATAAATCAGCATACAACTTTTGCTTACACAATTTCAATCCAATAATCCAAAACAAATACTCCAAAATGGACAGATCCTTGTAACAAGCCCTCAGTTAAAACAGAAGTTTAGTGCAACAGCTGCAACCCCACATTGAAGGGAAGACATGAGTGCTGAGCTGTCTCTTGCCACTTAGGAGGTGGGAGAGAGCAATGGCAAGAGATTGGCTAAGAGTCAGGGATGCACTGAAGGGTGTCAATAGAGTACAAAATTGAATTAAAGTGTAATTAGGGAAATCATTACCTGACACTTCTGCAGTTGAGGGATTTGGTTAATTTACTGAACAATCCTTCGGTGAATGGACTGTGTCTTTTAGAAGATTTCGATGTCAAGGGTGACTGAGTGCCAGTAAGTGGTGTAGTAGCATGAATTCATAATGCTCTCCTCCATCATTAACTAGAGTTTCAATGACACCTGCTTTAAAAGTAAATATGTATGCTGCCTAAAAATGTCAAGGTTAACTGTGTTTGCATCAAATCAAGGACAATTACTTTTAGATGTGTAACCAACTTCTAGATGTGTCGACTACATATAAAACATTTCCAATAACTTTTGAAACATTAAGTTAAAACCAAATTACAGTTTTGGTGCAACAAATATCTCATCTTTTTATTTCTCAAACCCAAGAGTTGATGAAAACACATCTTTTAAAGAAATGTGTATAAATAGGGCTTATAGTATAATGACAAATTGGCTTTTTGAACCTCATGTCATGTTATAATGTTCCTGGAAAATACATAACACCCCCTCTTTAAGAGATAACCAAACATAAAAAATATTCAAAGCAAAAGTGAATAAAATGAGAAAACACAGCATGAAAAGCTGTAGTTGAGTATTGACTTTTTTTTTATTCATTCTCCTATAATAGGCATAACAACTTCAAAAGCAGATTTAAAAATAAACATATTGACTGGGAGTCACATAAATGTGCTTTTTTCACTATAAAATTTGGTTTCCTCACATTTATTCGCATTTGCACATTTCTGTTGCCTTAAGCATAAACTTATCTTAAATGCTGTGGTCAAGTAAAAGTAGAACTAGATAAAAAGTTGTTAAAAAACCCACTCTTTTAAATGCATAACTGAAAAGAAAAATTGAGATGACAGTTTTATTAAAAGGTGTAAAAGAAGCGAAGATAATTTGTCAGGGACACAGAGAGTGTTAAAAAGATGCAGTGGTTGGACAAGCTACAAGCTTCAATTGGAGCTTGTGCAACCATTGGACCATTGGACATGTAACATTATAAAATAACTTCCTCTCAAACCCCACAGCTTGGCTCACCTACAAAGATATTTGAGGAGTTCACATGACAACTGCCTTGTGTGCTTAATTATTTGTGGGAAACTGAATGAAAAAAGCTCTACGTATATGATTCAATAGGCAGACAGATTGGGCACAGAAAATCTCGCCTTGGCCCAATCATCAAAGTGGCTTGGGCTGGCCCTGAGTACAGGCTATCGAAAAATGTCTTTCAGGTTTCCAGGTTAGTTATTTATTTTTATTATACTTCAAAGCTAACAAAACTATTATGATCAAATTTCATTTCCTGCGACATTTCATTTTTGGAAAATGTATGGACTAGACAAGGGCTCTTCAAATCAAGGCCTCAAGGGCTTTTAGATGTGTCCCTGGTCCAACGTATCTAAACCAAATGGCTGAATTACCTCCTCTGAATGCTGTGAAATTCTCCAGAGCCCTGATAATGACCTCATTTGAATCAGGTGTGTTGAACCAAAAACGCATCTAAAAGTTGCAGGACACCAGCCCTCGAGGCCTGGATTCGAAGACCTCTGACCCAGGCACTTTTGTATCCAACAGTGCATCAGTTTATTTTCAGATCATAGTGAGAGAAGTTCCTTTGCTTTTAATTCTTCATTTGCCATGAACAAAAACTTTACTTAAGAGGTCCAAATTGGAGAAATGCATAGTAAAAAGATTTCAAAATCTGAACAAAATATTTATATAACTTATGTACACAAGCAATCAATCCACACAGCAATAACATAGTAGAAAGAAAGACAAAAATGTTACTCTAAAACCATATAAATGAATAGGTCAGTAAAACTTGCTCAATCTATTTCCGTATTTTCTTTTCAATTAGAAGTAAGTAAACAGAATTCCACATTAACATTTAAGAAAAGCAAGAAATATTTTTCTATATCAAAGGCATTAGCCCTTAAACCAAACTTGCACATTTTACAGTCTTTGCATAAACATCTACTTTTGGACATAAATCAAGCAGCACCGTCTCTGACATTGTTGCAAGTTATGTACTAATCTTTTTCAGGCTAAACAACACAGCTATACACAAGTTTCATGACCGCAATTAGAAACAGTGGGTCCCTTGGGGTAGAGAGATTTATGAGCAGGTACGACTGTGTTGTTGTGTATGTGATCCTGAAAGTATTGCACTGGGGTAAAGTAGTACAGTGTGCGTAACTGCATTATTTTCACAGAAAGCTTAGTTTATTGGCGCTTCTCAAGTGATTAATTTATTCATGGCGGTTAAAAATAAAATCAGGGGAGGACCCTTGTGAAAATATCAAGGCAGCAGAAGGAGCTGGACGGGTGTCAAAACATCTGTTGATCCTACTGCAGAGGAGCATCCAGTAGTGAGCCAAAAGAACTAAAATGTACTCGCTCCTTGTGGCAGAAAGAGTGCAAGTACATCTTTTTTTGCTTGTGGTTTTAATCATGTTGTTAGGCAAAACACACTTTTCCTTGTGAAAAATAGATGAGAGCTGAATTCTTAATTGTCAGGAGTCCCTTTTCTTGATTTTTTTTTTATTGTAGATGAAAAGCAGAAGTCTTGAAAAAAATAACGGAAAATACATTTCTCAGTATAATTATATGATAGCCTTCAAATACGATTAAACAGGAAAGTATTTTTTAAAAGTTGAACAGAGTTGTCTTTTTTCTGTCCATGTAATTCTTGACCTGATTAAATAAATATTATCACAATGCTTTGGATTTGAGTTATGGTGTTGGTTTGGATTTGTAATATTCTTGTCTTAAATTTTTGATTGGTGTTTTATTTATTTATTTATTTTTTCTTACAGTTATTATGTATTGTCTATTTGTATGTGTTTACATTTACTTCTTATGTTAGTTGTCTGTGAACGTGAAGGTTTTCTTTTTGTTTTGTTTTCATCCCCAGTGTGGTTCCCAGTTCTTCCTTTATCTTAATGCTAAAGGAAGAACTTTATTATCAATGGATTGTGTCTTTTAGAACATTTCGATGTCAAGGGTGACTGAGTACCAGTAAGTGGTGTAGTAGCATGAATTCATATAAAAAATATTAATATAAAAATAATGAATATTTTTATATTCATTAAATATAAAAAATTGTTATTCTTTTATATTTAATAAAATATAAAATCTAACTTTGCACTATGTTCTGTTTACTTCCTACTGATCATGTTTTTGAGGTTCTTTGTCACCTGTTGGTTTGGTAATTTCCATTTGTCCTTTTCTCCCCTTGATGCTGTCTTCTTTACAGAGAAGCTTCCTGTTCTCCTCAGCTGTTCTCAGCCTGATAATTAGCTCAAGCTGCTTTCTAGCCTAGCTTAGTCAGCCCTTTGTCACATCCAGGAGTTTTATCTTTGCCATCCTTCACGTTTTGTGGATGCAACTCTTTTCTGGTGCAATCCTTTTTTGGATTATTTTTGCTGATCTTAAGAAAAGTTGTTTACTTTACAAAACCTTTCATGAATGGGGAACGAGTTTTGCTTGCAGAAGAGCCCCTGTCAATAAGTTTAATCAACCTTGAGTGTCTGAATATTGAGCTAGGCTTCTTCACAGGTACAATTAAAACCATCAGCAACAGAGAACAGATAAATTGATTCACCATAGCGGCAACCTCTAAAAAAAAAAGCACCAAAAAACTTATGATAGCTCTTCTGCTAAAAGGCCTCCTTGAAGTTCGTGTTTACTTGGAATGAAAGACTAGCCCAACTGAATGTGAAACTTCAAATATCCTCCTGTCTTGTAGCATTGATTCATATTTATGATGAGAGCATAGAACTTGGATAAAGAGAGGTGGACTGATTAAAATGTTTTGTGTATTGCGTAATACATCAGACAAAAAAAAACAAAAAACAGATGAAATAGCAGTATAAAATAAAATTAAAAAGGTTGAAAATTAGGAGTTAGGAGGGTGCTCTGTGCTCCATCAGGGTCCAGTGAACTCCTGCAAAAGATACAGTGGAGTTTTTTGAACAGGAAAAAATGGAAGAATTGTGCAAATATGTAGGTCCTCATCACATACTCATGAGAAAGCTTGTGGTCTGCTTTCCATACAGTCCTGACATTGCATGCAAATGCCCTGTGAATTGAAGCTTCTTCTGATGTGAATTTAATGTTAAGTGAACAGGGATGTTGTAATCACATTCCTATTCACATATTCTCCTTTATATTCTGCAGAAGCAGCTCTATATTCTTTTCATGCACTCTATGACATATGAAAGCTCTGCAGTATAAATTAAATATTGTCTAATCCTTGTCTGAGACTGCAGTGGGATGTTATTTAATGAAATATAAAAATCTAACTTTGAATTTTGATTTACCATCAACTAACTTGTTAAAATCCTGTGGAATGTTATGTGTGGTATTACAGGTTTCTGTGTAAATGTTGAACTTACGATACTTTCCTCATAGCTTATCAAAACATCTTCATAAGTTTTTTGTATCAAGTCTTCATTTGCATATAAACACCAGCATGACTCATACAATATTCTGTGATGTGAGGTGATGTTAGTGCTGTGGGGTTTTTGTGATCAGTGAACATTATTGATTTAATGTTTGAAATTTTAAAAAGCAATACCCTTGCAAAAATAAAGATTATTTTAGGGGATAGAAAACCTCTTACAACTCTTGTCATACATCTGCTTCAGTCAGGCATGGACAAGGAGAAATCTGAGGTTTTTTTATTTTCTTCAAAAAGTCTGTTACTTCAGTGAGATATAAAAGACTTGTTCATTCTACTCACATAAATAGGATGTGCTTGTTTCTAGTGCTTAATTTTGTGTAGCTTTAGGATACATACACAGTAAAGGAGAAATTATCTTAAAATTTCACAGGAGAGTTTCAGGAAAATCTCAGCTTTCTCAGAAAAGTCAATAAAACAAGGAACCACAAGAGAAATAGGTATTCTGTGTAAGAGCCCACAACTCCAAAGTAAAAACAAGTAGACTGCTACATAGAGCACAAACCTGGTAAAAACCACCCCCTTGTTCAATCCTATTTGCTTCATACACAGGGTCTGAGCTCTCAACCATTGAAAAGTTATTGCTTCTAGGAGGTGTGGACTCTGTTAAAATTATAAATGTTACCCAATCACTAACATTTGCCAGTGATAAATGTAAGGCACCAGTTCTATGCTATGAAGCTTGCACAAAAATGCCTGCACTGTAAATAACTACTCGAAGAGAGAAAAGCTGAACAAGGTGGCTGTTAATGTTATTTTAATATTTGGAAGCGTGTCCAATGTGGACTGAATGGCTTCCTTCACTTCCTCCGCTGCTATTGCTAAGTCTCAGACAGACTAAGTTTCTAACACAGCGCAGAAAATTGACATCATCGTTCACAACTTCTCCTCCTGTTCACTGATTGGCCCTGTAGAGAATTTATTGGAGTGAATCCAAGTAAAGAGGAAAACGTCCAGAGTGGAATTGCACAAGAAGGTAATGGCCAGGTTAGTAGGGCATAAGTAGTATAACAAAATAGATAACCGGCACTCTGTATTCATTTTTCTTATCGTAGGCAAGACGGACAAATTTCAGCTAAATTTCTTTGATATTTTCAAGGTATGGAAATGTATCTGATCATTGAAGAAGGACTGACAGAGACAGACTCTTGTTGGAAAGGGAAGCATTCTGGATTCACATTTTACAAACATTAAACACCAAGGATTTAAATGAGGAATTAGTCATCATCTTTTTTCTGTGAATTGATTGCTTTCTCCAATCCTGACTTTTCTGTGCATGTTGTTTTTTTGATGTTGCTGATTGGATTTTGTAAGGCACTGTTCGACACAGATGTAAAATTTTTTTTTGTTGTAGATGTGTTCTGTGAGGCTATTAAATGCATGATGGCATGTGGATAGGAGACTTAGCTATTTCTACCATCATCTTCATCATTGTTTTTTGGCTGATGGTATATGTCCTATCCTGCAGTACACTGCTACTTTTTAACAGACAAAAAAACGTTCCCATATTCTGATATATATTCTCCATATACTAAATTTTTCTGATAATAAAAAAAAAAATCTGGGTTTTTGTGACACCAACCAGAATACTAAGAAATGCTCAAAGTGTCAAATTTGTTTTCTATAAAATCTTTATTCCTCCAACTAAAAATACATTTTAAAAATTTAAACATTTTATATGTGTTTAAAGCTGATATCCCAATACATTTCAGCTTTGTCATTGAGTGGGTTATATTGGAGAAAGGGTTGTTATTGCCAGAATGGCAGCAAGGGTTCCTGGAACAGATTGTCTTCTGAAACCAGACGTTGACCTTCCCTGCAACAAGGACATCCACATATTATTGCAAGACTGAAAATAATAATAAAAAAAAAAGTTTATTCAATAAGACACTTGTTTATATTAGAATTTGTAATGGAAAATTATTTCATTGCCATCAAAATGACATTGATAAATGGCAGAAATAATAGTGATTTAACTTAATATTTAAATATCTCTGGGAGGAAGTATTTTCAGTTATTTTTATATTATAAAATTTCAAAAGAATCTTTGGTAATTGTTAAATCTGATGCATTTTAGATTTTTATTATGAACACACTTTAAAGTGAAAGTCAAACCCAAATGAAAGTTTTTTGTCTAAACATGTTATTCTCAGAAGATTCTATCTTCCAGTTTCTGTAAAAATGTTGACATTTCAGTTTGACATTATTTTGCCTTAAACACGTCTCACTACTGGCCTCTCTGGTAAAACGGTTCTTAAACAGTTGGATTTTCCTATTGGTGGCAGCGGTAAGATTTGGTATAAAAGCACTGCACAGCATTCCCATCTCTTCTTGCCCCTGCTTGCCCAAAAGTGAATATAGAATAGAGTTGGTGTAGCAAGTGTTGCCGTACATGGTGAGCAGAGATTGATATCCTTACCCAGTTTAACAAATGTGTGATTTATTTCCGATGTGGACATAGAGTGGGCTGGGTCTTCTCTCCTCTGACAATTAGCAATGGTGTGGTGTTGAGCGGATGATTATGAGAGACTGACAGCAGTGCTGAGGAGGTGGGAGAAGGTAATGGCAACTAATGGTTGCTCTCACTGCTCTCTCAGAACAGAGAGGCTGCCTGCAGTCAAGCTGCAGTAGAGCATTGTCGCTAACAACACAGAAAAAGATTTGTTAGATTTACCACTAGTTGTTTTGAAAAAAAAATCACTAGAAGTGTCTGAAAAATTTATAACTATACCGACAAAGTGGATATGTTGACAACGATACTTCTTTGGTCCTGATTGCAGCCCTACCACCCTCTCTACTCACTCATATCTCTTGGCTCCAACCACTTTGCTGGAATTTTTCAAAATTTGCTAGCTTCAGGGTCATGCTGTCAGAGGAGGTTTAGTTACACTGTAAGTGGGAATGAAATACTTACGCTCGCCCATCAGCAGCATTAAAAGGAGTCTCCCTGGAAGGTTGTCTTGAACACTTTATTTACTCTGAATGTTTAGTATTGCGTGAAGAGAATAACTGTCCAGTCAAGTAAAGAACCCAATTAATAGATATTTAATTCAGATTACATTTATTTTTGAATATAAATATCTGCCCTAAATTCTACTCATATTATAAATTAGATTTGCTGACAGTATTGAGACTTTTATTATTTTTGCACTGATTTGTCTGAGTTGTCACTTTTGTCAATCACTTAACCAAAATAACAGAATGGACTTTTTTTTATATAAAATTTGGAAAGAAATATCAACAGCTGTTGGTGAATTTCAGGACTGCGAGTTTGATGAACTGCGTGAAGTTTTCTTGCAGTCATATTAGTTTATCTAGCATGCTGATATATGCTGTACCACTGTAGTCATTCTTAGCGTAGGATGGCACATCTTAAAGTGCAATATTTGTGTCAAAAGACAAAATTTGTCCTGTACCCAGACATCTGAATATCATTTTTGAGCTAATGCTGCATTGTCCTGTAAAAAAAAAAAAGGAAAAAAAAGAATTTACTCTATGGATTCTACAGCTACAGTAATTAAGGCACAAATATTAATAAGTCACAAAGTAAATAGTCATTTTTGACAAAAGGAAAGGAAATGTTAGAAGTTCTGTCTTTGTAAATCTATCATTTTGTCATGCTTATGACACTAGACAATATTTTGGGTTTAGAATAATGTGACAAGAAAAGGTCAGTCTCAGCTCGACCAGTTCATATATTATGGCTTTTTTATATTTATCTAATTCTAAGTTAGACTTAATGCTGAAGCAAAAAAGAAAATGCTCTTTTGTAATTTGTGAAAATTGTGAAATAGACTTTTACTTCTGCCAATATGAAGCAAACACAAACTTTTGTATTTTTGCCAGCTAGATTTAGCAAGTTAAGGTGTTGTACACTTGTTATTTGCTGTTGTATTTTCTCTATCTCTCGCTGGTCCGAGTTGTGGCAGTTTAGGTCTCTACAGTTTCCCCTGCATCAGTCATTCTCCAGGTACACCTTCAGATCACAACATTCCATTTCTTTGGTAAGTGTTTGTGAGCTCTTGTAATTTGTTTTTTTTTTCTACACTGTCCCATTGTTGATGGTAGTTGATGAGGTCTTACAGCGCCAAGGCTTTTATTCCCTTGAGATCAGGTCCCAAAACAACATCTGGCCATGCCTCAAAGCTAGACTCACACAAAGTCTGCCACACAACCAGTAACACACACGAAGCGAGCTACGCTTCCCCAGTTCAGTCCATCTTACAGCTGAATTAGTTCTAACCACTTGTCCATCTGCCATCCATTGTTCCTTTACCTTACTGCCCTTCATTGCCTGGTGTTGTTTTGTAATGTTTTTTTTGTATTTCATAATCTATACTTGGCAGGGAGTGGGGTGGGAGAACATGTGCCAATAGTGTGGCAGAACTTGAATTTAAAGATGAGAAACACAGGAGCAACACTAATGATACATCGATCATTTTAATTGCAGTTTCAAAGTTTAATTCTGCTTGCGTATTGTTCAAACTTTCTATTCACAGCCGTCACATCTTAAACATAGCATGCAGTAATAAAGAAAGAAATGCCTGCACAATATGAAATATAGAGCAAGCTTCTAGGTAACTAGTGAAGAGAAAAGGAGAGACGAGGAGAGGAGATGAGAGGAGAGGAGAGAAGAGGAGAGGAGAGAAGAGAAGAGAAGAGAAGAGAAGAGAAGAGAAGAGAAGAGAAGAGAAGAGAAGAGAAGAGAAGAGAAGAGAAGACTCAAAGCCCTCAACTCAGGTGGAGTTTGCATGTCATTATAGCATAATGAGTTAGCCAATGCAGCTTCTGGCCCAAAACAATAGTGACCTTAACAAGGTTATTCATAATGTGCGCAAACAATGATCATAAAATTACTGCAAACATCTTGTGCAGCATAGTCCAACAACTGAAAATTCCAATATTTATCTCATTAAAGCCAAGATTTTTTTTTTTTCCACTGCATTTCTTCTGAGGCTCTCACACCACTTCTCAATGGCTCCCAGGATTCTTTGCTATTTCAAAATGTCAAGAATAAAGGTCTAAAGCTTAAAGCTATACAGCTTAAAGCCATTGTGAGAAAGAGGACCACAATGGCTATATGTTGATCATGGCAAATCATCAACATATAGACGTTAATTATCGGTACATGCAATCAGAAGGATGCTATAATTAAAGGTGATCACTACGCTCTTTCAGAAAACGCACAGAAATGTAGTTTTATTTTGAGAACAGCAACAAGAAATTGACCTAGTTTCAACATAAAGCAATCTAACCAAACTAATGCAAGAATGGCTCAATTTTTTATACTATAATAACAAGACTTAAAGACAAACATGCTGCATTTTAGCCAGTGGGGAGATATAAATATGGCAAACCTAATATGCTCATAATAGTCCACTTATTGCATGACATTTCTGCCCGTTCTCTATAAACCATGTCTTGATTTAAAAAAAAGACCAATAACCAAAACAATTACCAGGCACCACTGTTCTGAAAAAATGTGAAACATTTTCGAAAATATGAAACATTTATAAATATTTGAAACAAGTACTATATATATTTTTGTCAGTTTTGGATTTTCTTCAGTTACTTCCTTTTCTATCCTTACTTAATCCTCCAAACGTTATCAGTTTTGTAGGCATTTCAAGTAGACTTAGGTTGGATCCATACATGAATAGTAAATACTATTCACTTTATTTAATTTCCTAATTACTGCAGCATTTTGCCCAGATAGATATTGTTTCATCGATTCTCTAGAACAATATATTTCAGAAAAAAGATTTAAGTGTAACAATATCCTTACTTCTACTGTCTGCCACAAACATCTTTTTGAAAACCTTTGATAGCCCTTTCACATTAAATCAGTGTATCAACATATGACAGCACTACAATGTTACTTACAAGAGTGGTATGCTTGCTAATACTTTTGGTGTCTCCTTATGAATGAACACATGGGATAAGTTAAAATGCTTCATGCACTTTTCATTTCCGAGTCAAAACTTTCTTAGGAACTAAATAATACAAAATATTGTTGTGTTTATTTGCTGAAATTTGCTGCTTTCATGGAGACACCAGAAAGGGTGGAAACATTTTAAGCGTTCTTTACCTTTCAACAACATTATGCAAAATTTCTAGGGATAGATTCAATAAAACCTGATTTAGAGATGGTACATGAGTGTTTGAAATATGTATTATATTTTAGAGCAGCTCACTCTTTTAATTAAACCAAAAAGCCTCTAACCTTGGCTACGATTGTGTTCCCAGCTTGCCCCTCTGGTTATGACATACAATTGAAAATTATAGTAAATGTATTTGAGCGCTTGGTTATTGGTTAAAATATGCATGCAAAAGAAAATCACTTAAGAGTTCCCACTGCCAAGACATAGTTATACACAAAACCATGGAGCATTTTTTTATACTTCCATGACAGTTACATTGGATGATCAATTTCCATACAATATGCATGTAGCATGTGGATGATCTTTGCAGAGCTATTGGGTATTGCTGCTGGACACTACAGTCAGAAGACTCTTGGCTAGGGTCATTGATCAGTAGCCAGCCACTAAAAGCAGAAGCTGGGTATTTCATTCCTCTGAGTAATGTTCTCTATAAACCATGACAATGTTGGTATAATACTGTTTTTTATTCTACAAAAGTCTCCCAATGGTAAATTGTTTTCCTTTCAGTCTCTGGAGGGAATGAATTGTCCTTGGTCCACTCAGCAAACTCAGCATACCATCAAGAAGTAAAAGCCTGAAGAAAAAAAAAAGCAGATGAAAAAACAAGGAAATCTAGCAATAAGAAATGTAGGTACTGCTAGCCAGGCAGTGCCATTAATATGACTTTTTTTTTTTTTTTCAATGTGGTTATTCTTAACCCTATTAATGTCTTAATGTCTTCTGTGCATAGTTTGAACTTATATTTAAGCTTAAACTAAGATATAGTACTCAGCATAAGCAAAGCTTTTGTTACTGATTTCTTTGCTTCCGGTAAACAAAATGTTTTTGTATGTTTCATGTGTTAATAGCACCAGGTCAGCTGACAATTTAATCAATTCAAGCCCTTACTTTGTTTCCCGTTTGCTGTCATTCTGTCCTCTTTACTTACATTTTGTAACCATTATTTAGGTTACAAATATATGCAATTTATCTGCAGAAAGAGGCAAATACAGTTGTCTAATTTCAGCACAGCACTGTGTAGATTTCAACTTTGTTTGAAATGCCATATGTACTTCTCTTTCAGTAAATGAATGGTCAACTATTTGTTAATGACAAACCATGTACAAACTCAAAAGCCAAGAAGGGGTTAAGGTCAATTCACTGACAGTAATTGTGGTTCTTATGAAGTCTTGAATCAGTGGAGCAAAAATGTTAAATTCTTCCAGTGGAGCTCAGTCATACTGGTGATGAGATTCAGACTCTGACAGTGCGGAGAACAATGGTTAGCTTTGATCTTAATGAATAACAAACCTTGGCTTGTAACAGAATATAATAGATACTTTATTGTTGCAATAGGGAAATTCTACTCAGTGAGTTACAACATGACACTGGTCATTTACATCAACTTATAAACAAACAAAAAATAATCAAATAAGACATGCAATCTCCATCAGACACATTTAACCAAAGTCAATGTGGAAACAGAATCAATAACAACAACATGCTCTGCAGCTTTGCTTCATACTTCTTAATTATACGTCAAGATATCCAATCTTGGGAAAAATAAATAACAAAAACAGTGAATACGTAATAGTTTTAAAAGTGTTCATGTAAAAGAAAAATGAAAGTTTTACCAGTTCACACTTGCTAACTATGAAAGATGTCCTTTAAAAGCATATTGCTTCAATTTGTTAATAAAAATTTATTTTTGGTATAAAGGACTTGTATTTTTTGAAAGGGATGGAAGCAGTCTAAAAATAGTCAGAAGTGGATACTTCTGGTCAGAAAGAAGGGATCTCTGCTTGCAGATGTTATGTCAAGTTTATATATAGCACATTTCAGCAACAAAGCAATTACAAGTGTTTTACACCATAAAGTGGGAGTTGAGTGGGAAATAAAAATATTTAGCAATAAAGATAATTGTGAAACAAACAATAAACATTCCATTTTATCTAATACTATCATCAAAATCATCAATATACATTTGTTCAATGTTCCATGTCATACTAAAGCAACTCTAAAAAGGTGGGGGATTAGTCTTTATTTAAAAGAATTCAGTGTTTCAACTGTTTTGCAATTTTCTGGAAATTTGTTCCAGAGTTGTGGTGCATAGAAGCTGAATGTTGTTCTTTGTGTTTTGTTTTGGTTCTGAGAATTTAGATATCTAGAGAACATGACCCATGAATCAAGTTCTGTAGATCTTGCCGGGACATTAGTCCTTCTAATTTTCTTCAGGCGACTTTGCGTTTTAAGTTATCCATACTAATGCCTAGCAGCTTACTGGAAGTGGACCCTACTATCCACCAAGTCAGAATGTGATACAAATCCTTAAAGTTAATATCAAGTAAAACCAGCTTTTTCAGAAAGTAAAGCTTTGTTGTCCAATAACTACTGTCTGTCTGCCAATGATCTGGTGGTATCTGGAAGCAAAACGTATTTATGGAACAGGAGAACAAGATGTAGCCAACAACAGATGTACACACACCAGGGACTACTTCTGCAGCTCAAACCCTACATGAAGGAGGGAGAGGAAGGGAAGAAGACCATCTCAGGCGTGACAGTTTACAATGGCTATCGAAGGATACAGTTTGGTATTTTCATGTAAATTGAAAGAAATGCATTTTATCATAATAAAACAATGTACCATTCACAGAGCCAATGATTTGAAATTCAATTAACTCTACAAATTAGCTAAAAAAAAACATCCCACAGTGGGTGATTGTGTGGGTCATTAAGGGGAACTAACCTCTGTTGGAGTCCACTGCAGAAAAAAAAAAGAAAAAAGAAATGCATTTGAGATTTTTCTGATTTCTGTGAAGAAACATATATCATCAAGACAAAGCAACATCGTTGAAATGTATGTAAAATACATACATTTCAACTGCTGAAATGTATGTATTTCAGCTGACTGGACTGCTGGCTGATGCTGGAATTTTTATGTTTATTTATTCATATGCTTTCATTTTTTTATGTCCAGTGACAATTCGGAATCATAAATCTTGCTGTTCTAAGTTCCTTTCAGTTGTTTTCTCTACAATACTACTGAAAGATCTGACATGATTTCAACAATTTTCCTAAGAATGTGAATATGTAGTGTATCCAATCTATATTACATTCAGAGATATGTGTTTAAACTGCAGCATATTAGATGTTACATGTGATGGAGTTTGCCATCTGCTAGAGAGGAATGTATATTCCCACTCAATAAAAACCCAATAATGTTTGCTGTTTACTATGCAACACAGTATATTTTTCAATCTGTGAAGCTAATGGTTTCTCAACTGAAGTGGCCACACTTGCAAATAACAATTTTGCTTGTGCAAATGAAGTCAACTCCCTGATGAGGTGAAAAGTCTACCAGCTCTGACAGTGGTAAATGATTTTACAGAGACTATCATAGGATCTATGCACATCTATGAACAGACGTAACGAGACCTGCTCTCGCTGTAGTCATAACTAAAAATATAAATGTCAAAACCATTCAAGAAGAAGCAACAAGAGGGAAATACCAGACATTTAGGAGTTTATAATGAAATTCTATGTAAATCCAGTCCTATGTGTATAAACTAGAAAGAAAAAAAAAACACATTACAGTGCGTTGCTGGAATATACAGTGCAAAAGGATTACAAGGCTATTAATACCCAATGAAGTTGCTTTCATTTTGTTACTTGACAATCAAAAATTTCAGTCGAGTTTATTCGCCGTTTTGTGATTTACTGAAGCAAAATACAGCCTCATGATGAAGCTATAAGAAAAAGACATAATTTTCAACAGTTTTTACCCATCAAAATCTAATAAGTGTGATGCACATTTTTATTCAGCTGCCAACCAACTCCACTTGTGTTCTTCAGTCTTAGTAATAGAGCTGGTTCTGTGAAGGCCTCAGAGGTTTATCACGGCATGTCATCAATTGCGGAGAAGTAAATCAGGACAGAATTTTGAGGCATCTTCAACATATGTTTTTACATGCAGTTTTTTCAGGAATTCCAGGAAGTGCAATGAAAAGGTATTCGGCAACTCACAGATTTCCTCCATTTGCTTTTTTTTTGGTTCACTTAAATAGTTCTGATCATCAAATTGATATTTTTATATGACAAATATAACCTAAGTAATTACAAATTTACCCTTTTTAAATAATAATAAAAAAAACATTCAAAAATATTTTTGGCCTGTGTGAAATAGTTATCCCCTAACCCAAATAACTGGTTGTACAGCCTTTGGGATTAATAGAGGTACATTATTTTAAAAAATAAAATAAAATAATAAAATTTGATATAGCTGGTGTGCTTTTGAGCATTCTCTCTATGAAACACAAAAGTGGGCTTGAGCTTAAGGCCATGACGTGATGTCTGAACATTTACCTGTAGAAATTTATGTTGGAGGGCAGAGTACAGTTCCATCATTTAAGCTTTTCAGGTCCTAAGTAGCAAAGCAACTCCAAGCCAACATATTACTGCTACCATGTTTGACTGTAGGCATTTTGCTCTTCAGCTAATTTGAACAATGACATCATAGAGAAAAGAAACTGAAGTAGCAAGTTAAGTGGGTCCACAGACACCAGTCCAATATTCACTGAGGTTACTTTATCTGTAATCCAAAGTTCAGAGGTGAATAGTGAACATTTCGGATCGGCAGCAACAAGAACAGGCCGTAATCAGATCCAGGTGTTTTAGGCGTTTCCCTGCTTTAGCCCAGCTAATTTCAATTGATGGCTGAACAACAGGCGTTCACTGATTTGATTCGGCGTGTTGTTTGGTGTGTTGAATCATGAAAAGAAGAGACTTTGGATGTCACTGCTTTAAAAAATTTGGTGCCACAAGAATGGAATTTGGAATTAGTTAAATATATTTTCACTGGACTGTTAATAAGTGGAAATGTGTTTCTGAACTACTTTGCAAAAATTAAAGTTTTAAAAGACTAATTAAAATTACATATTTGAAGGAGAAGAATATTATACATGGTTTTAATATTGTCAACTTACTGAAATAATGGCCTACATCATTTTTTGCTAAAAGTAATTTTGGCAGAAGAAAAATCACTACCTCTTTATTGCCAAAAGATGACTTACTCAAAACATTACTCAGACCATTATTTTATAAAGGTGGTATTTATTTAATAAAACTGTCAACTAAAAATAGCTTATTAATCTGCACATCAGTGTATACAATGTGTAAAACACATCATAGAATCAAAAACACCTGCAGCAGTTAATTAGTCCCTGTGTATGTAATGCAAGTAAAAAATACAATAAGTTTAAAAAAATAAGGAGGATGTTAATAAGGCAGTTGTGCAATTAAAATAAAGCAAGCCTGAGAGAGAACGAGATAGGAGAAGACTGTTTTCTTTAATTGATTAATAGAAAGTTTAATGACCGAAATAAGCAACAACTAATCATCATTCTGATTAAAGTATAGTCAGGCCTACATTTTCTACCGTAGCTATACTTCTGACGCCAAAAAGGTTTTCTTTACAGATGTCTGCAAACATTTCATACTTCACAAAAAATAGTATTACAATAACACACTGACAGAATAAAATAAAGTTTTTAGCATACCATTTTAATTTAGATCCTTTTGAGTTAAGTATGCAGACATTGGAAAATGCTAAAGCAGTTTAATCCATTGTGTTTTGCTCACACTAAAATATACCTACAAAAAACAACAACAAAAAAAAAGCAGGTGAAGTCTACAGTGCTGTGACAAAGCATTGTCAAAGCCTGACAGGTTCTCTAGCTAATTAAAACCTCTGACTCATTCTGTTCCCTGATCACTCCTCAGAAAGACTCTTGAGTGGCTTCAATAGGCACGCGCAGGCTTAAGTGAATGTTTACCTCCCCTAATGACTATCTGTCTCAGAGCTGAGCAAATGGAAGCGCTTTGGTCCTTCACATAACTCGCAGGGTCTAGAGAGCCACACAGATGAGTCCCCAGCAGCAAGTTTTGGGGTCATCTGTATAACTACAAAAGGTCATTTGCAGGTTGTCATAATTTTTGCCGAGTGTAATAATTGCTGAACACCACTGTAATTTGCTAATTCACCAGCATAAGGAGCAGTGGAAGTCAGTGTTCTCATATCTTCTTTGCTGGGAGATAATGGTCTCTTTGGAAAAATTCTGAAAATGATTGGATCTTCGGAGAAATGAGAGGGGCATCTCTAACTATTGCAAGACTATGTAAAGTAATGTGCATGACATCATAGAGAAATGATGACTGTTGGGTTAATTTGTGTCTTATAATTCGTCTTTACGTATTTAGTGTCTTGGGTGTATGCATGCATTTGTGTTTGTCCTGTGTATTTCTGTGTTGCCCTGCAATGGACTGGCGACCTGACCAGGGTGTATCCCACCTCTTGCACTGAAGATAGGCATCAGCCTTCCTGCAATCATGCAGATATAAGCATTTATATCTAATGGATTGAGATTTAAAAAGCATTACGATTACTTAAAACCTAAATCTACCTGGAACAAATAATATTTAGGCTTAGCTGTATGTTTTTTATGTGGTAGTTAGTTAGACTGCAATATTCTATTACTATTAAAAGGCTAGAAAGACCAGAATTTAGCAAAGTGAGCTGGAAAGTGTTGCTGGGAAAAGACATTTTTGGGTTTCACCCATCAACTTGTCAGTCCTGTGACTCAGTCTTGGACAAATGGAAGACAATTGATGGATGGATGAAAGAAACTATGGCGTTTCTTTTTGAAACGCAGAGACATGCAGACACAGACAGAAATAGGTCTATCGAAAATCGGTATCTTCTCATTTGTCACAAATCCTAATCATGAACGAGTACGAACGAGTACGAGATTGTGAAGCATCCTAATCATGAAAGAGTACGCACTTTGAGATTGTGAACCTTTTTCATATTAACATTTTATAATGTGATGCCTTTTTTGTCCTCTGGTAAGTAAGTTCTTTTGCATCATGTTCACACACGTTTTTGTGCATTTTATTATCAGTATTTCTGCCAAATAACAAATCTTTTTAGGAAGTTGAGAGAAATCCAATTATGTACTGCTATTACAAACTTAGAAGAAAAATTATTTTCCAGTTTACAAAATTCAAAGCCCAGCTGGAGAATGCATGTCAGAATACAGTTGCCAAGACTCCACTTTTGAGATATTTGGTTACCAGGGCTTCAAAAGAGCAAAGTATCGCTCTGTGTTACAGTTCACTGCTCAGCCACAGTTACCTGCACACATTTTGCACACCTTCCTGGAGCCTTAATGAGCACTTTTCTGTGACATTGTCTTTGATCTCTCTCCCTCTTTGCACTTGGTTTACATCCACGTGGAGCAGGCGGACAACCTTATGTTGCATCAATTGGCAATCAATTCTCCTGCCTCGACAGCCTCTCCTGAAAAAGAAATAAACAAGCACACTTGCCTCTATGCACACTCTGGTATTCTACATATCGGACAAACATATTCTACTCTTGTGCACCAATGCTCTCAAACTGATGAATGATTTATTTGAAATTGTATATATGAAGTACGGGGACTTTGCTTACACTCTGCTTATATGAGTTTTGGGACTCTGAAAGCTGCGGTGTTCCAAGAACTGACTAAAATGCTGTGTGAAGCCATCCAGGTAATGAGCCATGACACTGTCCGCTATGTTTTATTCAAAACTTAAGCGCAAGTTTGGAGACAAACAAGACCTGGTCAACCACCAATGCAGTGCAAAAGTAAGAGGAATCAAATTCCCTTTATTCAGAAACAGCACTACAGACTAGAGATTGCCTTTTCCTATTAGATAGTTGTCCTTCACAAGTCCTCATTGCTGCAAGGCAGGGTCAGAGGAAAAAGGCACCCAATCCCAGGACGTGATGATGAAACCGTGACAAATCAACTCATTCTTTCACTTCAGACTTTGCAAGTCGCTGCGCCACGGGATTTCAGCCTCTCTTTGCGTTTAGAAGCTTGCGAATCTGGAGACTCAATGGTGTTCATTTCTCTAATCCAATCCCTGTATAAAACCTCCCTTTGAACGTCTGCGGAGAAGCTGAAAGGCAGCACATATCCTTCCCTCGGTTCGCCTGCTCTATGGCTCTGTGATCCACGCTCGGTGTCCGACGCACATAGGCGCTCGAATAGAGCAGATCTAATTAAGTTTGCTGATGGTGAAAGTGATGATTATTCTGGAGCATATAGAGAGGAGAGGCGACCAGGGCATGGAAGATAACGAGAACAACTCCGGAGTGTGTGCGGGGGGCTGTGGGAGTGCGCGTGCGGGGGTGGGGTTAGTGTACTACGGTCATTCTCCCTTATAATCGTCCTCAAGAAGCTGAAGAGTGCCATCTTTCTTAACGGCTTTATCCAACTAACTTCATTTTAGCTATTTTTAAATGAAATATACAAATATATTTTAACAACTACTAAAATACCCTTCTTTCTATGGTTTCTAAATCAATGCCACTATAAATTCTTTCTTTGAAAAACCTACATTTCTCAAGAAAGGCAGCTTTAATCCAGAACTTAATTTATAGCAATAACGTCTTTTAATTTGCTCTAATCATTTCACTTGCATTCCAAACAGACAAGATATTTATCCCCATATTTCCTTCCTGCATTTATTTTGTTGGTCATGCAGACTGCAGGTGCCCTCCATCGGTTTTCTAAAACTAAGCACCCAGTTTACCATTAACTGACCATCCCCGCATCCTGCCTGCCACCCTCACTTCTGAGCGCCTCCTACTCTCACTTCCTCCAGTTACGTCCCAGCCAACCGGGAGTATTTTCGCTGCTGGAATAAATTAAATTGCAGCGGTGTGGGTTCAGGAGGGAGGGAGAGCGCGCCCTGAATGCCATTCACACATCCCGCGCGCAGGGGAGCTCGGTCACCGTCAGAATCATCGGCGGATCTCCGCGCGCTCTGCGTGCGTCCCGAGCGCAACTGTCTCCAATCAAAAACTGCATGAGTTAGAGGACGGCTGCTTACCCCGCTTCGGTGGACTTTGCTCATTTGTTCATTAGGAAGATGCGTTAAAATAATTAGCACACCTGGAAATGCCGGGTCTCTTAAGACACCACCACATCAGCGACTCACTTGGAGAGGACTCACAGAAGCCTTCCTTCTGAGCGTCTTGGGCGGTTTTCAGCTGGAAACATAGCGTATTTTTAAGGGAGGAGGAGATCAGGTTTCATCTTTTGTTTAGTTCAACTTGCGCAGTTTTTTTCTTTTCTTTTCTTTTTTTTTTTTCTTTTTTTTTTTTGCGCGCAATCTTTCTCCAATGCCCCCCGGTATATGCGCCCAGCAGAACCGAACTTTACGATCCTATGAGGGGATTTTGCGGAGATTTATTCCGAGCAGTCACGGACCAAAAAAGACTTACAGAATAAGGTAAGGACACAACAACTGAAGTACGAAAAGTGATTGCAGACGAGAATATTTGTAGGCTTTAGCGAAACGATAATATATTTTAACAGTATGGACTGTATAATTGCATTTAAAAGTGGTTATTCATTTATTTTTGTCATTTATATATTCATAGCAAAATTAAATAAAAGTACTGTTTTTTTCCCCTCAGTGTGATCTCGCTCTTCCTTTCTGTCTGTCCTCCAGCAGGACTCATTAGGAGTGCAAGGAGAATGAAGAGTCACCGGGGCCGGGGCAATCACCATGAGTGGCCCGTGGACCTCCACTAGACTGACGGCCCTCATGTTTCTATGGAAGTGGTTGACATTAAGCCTGCTCCTAAGCTGGTTGTCAGTTGGGGCCAGTGCTGCGGACTCTACCGGCGCTGGCTTCAGTGGCTCAAATGGACCCCTGGGCTGGCTCCTGTCAGAGAAGGGTCCTTTTCACAATTCCCAGGAGTTTGTTGATTTCACAGAGCGCTACCAGCAGGGATTCACCACCAAGTACAAAATATACAGGTAAGAGTTTGGAGATCTAAACGCCTTAAAAAATATTTTGTGAAATCATGTCCTGCATCCAAAAAGGAACAAGGCTCTGCAGTTGCTTTGGCTTCTTTTGTAGCCTTCCCTTGAGGGAAAAGGAGGCTGTTCAGCAAAGCATAGGCAAGAGATGACACTATGCTTTTCTTTTCACCACAAAAGATGCAGATTTAGTAGGTGGCAAACAGAGGGATGAGGGACTGAGAAGATTACTCAGTGGAGTTTTGCATACAAATGAAAGCTCTTCGTGCCTTCTGCATAGATCTAAGCTTGTCTCCATGCGGCTGCTCACCTCCGTTTTAGTAGGTAGCAGAGGCATATGGTTGGAGTATGATACAAACTCTAAATGGTGCATATCAGTAAAAACTTAAAGTAGAGATGCCACAGGAGGGTTAGAACAAAGCAGTGGGATGTTACAGATATCTGACTGAGCCTGTTGATGTGTGACAGTGGGTAGACTAAGTGGCTTTAGAAGTGTGTGGTGATTGTGTGCGAAGACCCAGTGGGTTATTGTTTGATAGCTGTATTCAATTTATTGTGGCATTTTCTGTTTGGAGCAGAGCACGATTTAGGATGCAACAAGGCTTATTCACGTGTAAACTCATAAAATGTAAATTATGGTGAGTAAATTATTCTTTTTTTTTGTGTAAATTTGTTTTTTAAAAACAAATTTTTTTGTTTTTAAAAAATTTGTTATTTTTTAAAAACAAATTTTAAAAAATAATAAAGGATTGTAAATTGTAGATTGTTTATGTTAACGTCAAGAATTCATCTCAAGCCTTGTCCAAAGTTAAAAGAAAATGTTCTGGACAGTAGAATATAAAACAAGCTGCATAAATTATAAAATGGAAATACTCCAATCAGTGGGCCTAATATCAGAACAGGCATTTTGTTTTCTTGATTGACAGATCAGAAAGTTGAGATTAAAATTTATTTCTGTATTTACTAACAAAAGAGCAGCTAAGAACATTGACATTTTTGGTGTATAAACACATAAATTAAAAGCATAATCCTTTGTAAATAAAAGTTTAAAAAAAAAAAAACAGATCACAGTTAGGGATGAGGATGGTATCTCCCCTGTCCTGTTGTAATTAAAAACATTTGCTTGTAAATAGGGGGGAAAAAAACACAAATTTTTTGTCTCTGCTATGTGTTTTAGTTCTTAGAAAAAAATAAAATCTGAACATCAGATTTCAAAGAAAACCTGAAAATTGGTTTTGACCAGTGAAAAGCCTGATCCGTGGTTCTCTACTGTAAATTTACTTTTGAGCGTTCAAGTATAATAACACACTTTATGTGTTTGTCCCCATAGCTTTTTTTCTTCTAAGGAGAGAAAGACATCTTAGGCGTTTAAACATCATCTCTGAAACCCAGACTGATTAAATCCTGTTAGGCTGGTGGTTTAGCAAACATTTGTGTCAGTCAGTGTGACCTACACACACTGCATACTGTATCTGAAAGGGCAGAATCTTGTTTGTTACTGTGTGTCTGTTGCTCTGAGGGATGCGTGTTTGAATATAAAAACATTTAGTTAAAAAAATTACTAAGTAAACGTTGAGAAAAGAAAAAATCTTGTCATTTCAAATTAGCTCAAACCAAATGATGGTTTTCTTATTATACTAAAGTTCTAGTGTGTTATTTACCCACCGACAATTTTCATCAGCGGATGCTGTGCAAGTTGATTGAGCATGACTGGCTCGGCATACTTGAGTGTCTGGATTCGTGGCTGTATGTGCAAGGTAAGTGTTTTGATGATCCGTGATGAGAGTGTCGCCACTGTTCAGTAGGAGGACTGTTGCCAGCTGAACAGAGACTTGACTGACACTGGCATTTAGCAGGTGACGGGGCAACAATGCCAGGCAAAGAAAGAAAATGTAGCTCTGTTTGCTTCTCTACATCCATCATTTCCTCCCCTCTTCCATCTCTGCTGGGGTCCCCTTTCTGTTTTGTAGAATGGCTTCATACCTTGTTGCCCCCTCTTTACTTTTGCATTTTGCACCTCAGCCAGGACATGAAAAGCTGACAGATATTAGCATACATTAGTTAAATGGATGCACAAGATTAACTGATTTGCATAACAGAAAACCAGATGTATTTTCTCATTACTTTTATTTGAAAAGCCAAGATGAAAGCTTTCCGAAGGACAAAAATAAGTGGAAATGTAAGTCTGCAGTTGTCTTGTCCCTTAAGTTTACTCTGGCCTTTGGAGTTTTCTGTTAAAGATTAGAGAAAACTCTGACTAATTACAGCAAACTGCATTTGAAGTTAATGTGAAAAGGTTAAATATTATATTGTTGAAGTAAAAAGATAGTGTTTCCACATTGTCATTTGCTTCCAACTGCTTTGAAAAGGCAAACCTTTTACTGCTTTAAATATCTTGCACTTTTAACACCAGGCTCCATCAGAAGGCATTCAAAGACGTTGACAAATTAAATGAGAGAAATCAGCGTTTCTTTTGATATTGTATGAGGGCGAAGAATAGACTTACAGTTTCAGAAAGAAAATTTATGCCATCAAAGTATTTTAAGGTTTTCTTTTCCTTTTTCTTTTTTCTTTCTTTTTCTTGGGCTTTTATCGTGAAGCAATTGCTAACACTGCTGTCTTGCAGCAAGAAGGCCCAGAGTTCTGAATTCCTACTGGGAGCAGTGTAAAGTGTGGGTTTTCTCTTCCCGCAGTCCCAAAACTTGCATTAGTTATGCTAAATTACCCTAGGTTGTGCATGTGTGTGTTTGGTTGTTTGTGCTGTGTGCCTCTAAATTGTATTGAGATGGACTGACGACTTGTCCTGAGTGTTCCCTGCTCCTCGCCCAATGTGACCGATGCAGAATGGCATCAAGCAGTGTAAAGTGTGCAAGCACTTAACTGGGTGCAAAAGGGCGGTAGATGTTTGGTTTTTCAGCAGTGTTGGACTTGTTGTATATATGATAAGCGTAGTTAATGCATTTCACAAAATCACCACAATACATTTGAAATTCTGAAAATAAACCTAATTTCACATTTAGCTTTTGAGAAGAGCAATCTCGACCATTTCTACACATTTTACCTGTAAGAAGAGAAACCAAGTTACACATGCTGTGCAGAGTAAGAAGTAGACCCTAATAAACCAGGATCAACAAGAAGTTAATTCTTGAAAATATATTAGTACCTAATCTATCTTCCGCATTATTTGTATGTCTTTCTCACATTTTCTATATTTTTTCCCCCTTTGGCAAACTATTTCAGACCAATTCTTTCTCCCCTGCTCATAAATATTCTCCAGAGCTCAGTTGGCCTTTCCCATCAGAAGACAGGTGAGAGGTAGTTGAGGATTTAGGAGAGATCCAGAGGAGTTAAGAGTACAAATAGGGGGGCTTTATCCCCACCTGCTGGTCAGTCCCTTCACCGGAATAACCCAGGGAATTACCTCTTCCTGGTATTTTTTTTAACAAGTTCTGAATCTTCTTGGAGTTGTAATCAGAAGAGAAATGGTGACATCTTTTTGCACTAGCAAATTGTCATTTGCTGCAAGGTATTAAGGCGAGATTTAATAGCTTAGAAATGTACAGCTCTCGGTTGCAGGAAGCAATGTAAAGCACCTGAAAAGATGTGATTCTATAGCAAATCCTCTGAGTGAAAGAAGTTTTATAAAAAAATATTATTTTTTTTAAGCTCTTAAGTGCAATGATAGCACACATATATGGATTGAGTTCAAAAGCGGTGAAAAACAAGCACAGGCGCACTTAACGGTATTGCTTCCGCTGTGATTGCAGTAAAGTCCACTTTTATGTCAGACATAATGGGGTTTTAAAAAAAAGCTATTAATTCATTCATTCATTTTTTTTTTTCTCCTGAACTGTGGGCTACAAACCTCCAAACTGTTTTGTCGCTTTTATTTCCCATTGAATGCAGCCAACTGGTTCCTTGTGTCCTTGTCAAGTAGACGTAATTGGCGACATTGGAAAACACACAACTGAAGCAGTTAATACAAATTTAGATTGTCCATATTATTCATACCAAGAGCATGAGGCTGAATTAGAAATATGTTCTTTAACCCAATGCCAACAAAACTGAGAACTGGGTATAAAATGAAGAAAAGCATATTTCATTTAATGATTTAGGAGCTTGTGGTGTTGTGAAACCATCTCCGCTTGTGGGAAGTTCTTACCCCATAATTCCTTGGGTGCAGTGGAGCCACATGAGGACAAAGTAGCATATTAGTCAAAATGTCAGCACCTCCCTTCTTCTTCTTCATGGACCATAATTTTTAAATCACGCCTCGTCTCCTTTGTTTTCTCCTCTCTTTTCCCTTGTCAGCCCACTGGCGATTACATTGACTTCATTTGATGTAAGGAGATGTCTCTTGTAATTAGGGTCTGATTAGTGTTTCAATTATATACAGGCATGTTTGTGGAGAGGTTGGGCTGCTGAGGCATGATTTCACAACACCTGTCATTTTGTGTTGCCTGTTGTACTTTATCTATCTCTTGTTTATTACTTTTCCATGGAATTGTGAATGTTTTAGATGAGAAAGCACATTTAAAACAGATTATGAAATGGGATGGAATAAATGGGCATAGAGCTGCAAAGAGAAAGCAATAAAGAGCACAGAGAGGGAAGAAGAATACTAGAGAAAAGCGATTAAGGAACGCAATACCATAATGCACAGCAATGCTGCTCGATAAACCATTTAGAGTATAGATCCACACAAATTCATATTTCATATTTAAGACTGAAGAATAAAATCTTACTTTTAAATTATGTGTAATTAACATAAATATGTAATGGATCACAATGTGATTTGGTGCATTTACATGTTTAATTTTGTTGTGATCTATGACACATGCTGAGAGTTTCTATACCATTCCTAAATTAGCTTTATGAATGCCCGGGAGTCAATGCATCACAAAACATTCTGCTGTTGGGGCGGCTATACACCAGAGATTTGTTTTGACTGCTACCATGGAGACTAGCAGTAATAAAAAGAAAAAAAATACTACAACAACCAAGATAAAAAGTTTTGCTCCACCACCAATGGCAGTTTACATTAAATTCAAATACATCCAAAGGCATACAAATATGCCTTTGGATGCATATTAAAAAACAAACTTAGGCTATTTTGTGTGGATAATGGATGTTTATTTCTAGAATTTATTTAATGATAATCAAATAAATGTGTAACAAAGTTTTTCATCAATTAATTATTATGTCTTATTACAGCTAAAGGCATTTTGATATGTTTTAAATTAATTCTGGACTTTTTGACTGACATTTTTCCACGTTACAGCCACAAATTTCAACATATTTTATTGACATTTTATGCTTGTAAGACAAAGTAGTATATAATTGTGATGTGGAAAGGGAACAACTCATGGTTTTCATTTAACCAGTAAAAAAGAACCCTTCAGATTCTTTTTTCACTGATAAGAATCTGAATGGTGTGGCATGCATTTGTTTTCAACCTGTCTGAATCAGTGCTTTTTGGAACCACTTGTCACTGCAAATACTTCTGCCACAGTGTTTTGGGACATGCTTTTCCCAGAAGAGTAATATATAGAAGAGTTCACCCATTAGTTTTGTTAAATATCTGAAGCTCAATCTGATCAGAAGGCAATCATCTGCGAACAATATTTTTTTCCTTCTCAGCTGGATTTAAGTTTGGACTTTGACACAGTCAATCTAAGTTTGGCCTGGCTATTGCTTCCCTATAGGATTCAGCTGAAAATAAATTCTCCTTCTCAAGCCCCTTGACTTGGGAGGAAGCCCAAGTCAAGGGACTTTCTCCGCTTGACTTGGATTGTCTCTAGTAGATTTTCTTCCCAGCCAGTCAGCGAACAGAATAGATTGTGAACAATGATGTTGATTCCTATGTTGTTTTATAATAGGAGTTGACCTGTAGTTTTAGCATTGAGCAATGAATATGGAGGAAATGAATGAAGCCATTCAGTCCTTGTTGGCCACGCTTCAAACCATTGAATTCACATTAACAACTGCATTCAGTTCATTCGGCTCAGTTCATCTCTCTTTCCAGTGGAAGATGGTTGTTTCCAGTGCAGGCAATTCCCAGTAAGCTCAGGCAAACATTAGCGATTGGATAAAATTGAAAACCTCAACACAATCCACGCCTCCAGGAGGCAGTCATTTCTCAATAACCAAAATAGCAGACACTGTACGAAGAAAATAGCATAGGGCACGGAGTTGGTTTTTACCAGGTTGGTGTAACTCAGTTTGTCTTCTAGATAATTAAATTGTGACTGATTGATAATTTAGAACCAATGTCCTGGAGGAAGGAGAGAGTTCTAATCTCTCCCTGGTCTCTTTCAGCCATTAACAAACTTTCACAATTGTCCAGCTTCTCTGTACTTACCAAGAAAGGGCATTCCCCTAGCATGGTACTGCCACCAGTATTTCTCTAAGTGCATTTAGGGTGTTCTGAGTGATGTCCATTGTCAGTGTTTTACTGGTGGCAGTACCGTTTTTCACAGGTAGGGTTTTGCATTTAGGAGAAAAATATTTTTTGACCGACTAGACCAACTTTCATATGTCTTTTTTCTTTCTCCCTTTTACATGGCTTGTGTTGGACTAGGAGCTCACACAAGTTATGTTCTGGCCACATTTCCGCAAAGGATAGATTTGTGTACTGTGAGTTCTCAAATCTTTCTCATGAGATGTTAAGCTTTTACAGCTCTACCAGAGATAACATGAGCCTCTTCACAGTCAGAGTTAGTTTACTCTTTTAAGTTTGGATGATGGATTTAAGCTGCAGGCTGAGTGGTTTAAGACTTGTTTTTAAATCTGAGTATTTATTTCAGCATTTACTTCAGTATTTCTGTAACCCATCTGATGGACTCTTTGTAACTTGTTCTTCCTGCACAGTTAGAAGTCAAGAAATTTTCTACGGTCTTTTTGAATTGTTTAACAATTGATTAAAAACCCTTTTGTTTTTGTTTTAATAATGCTGCACACAATTTAATTTGCTTAACTGTTTCACAATAATGCAGGTATAGCAGAAAACTGTGTCAAAATGAGATTTGCTATGAGCCTTTTAAATGTCCCCCAGATTCGATGGAGAGGCTCTCTAGTGTTACTATAACTAACGCAAATTAAATGTTTGTTGTGCTTTCAGTCTGTTGCAACAGATTTGGTGGAGTTCCAGGTGACAAGAGGTTCAATAAAACACTTTGAACTGACTGATTGTTATGATATCTAAGTCTAAAATTGGCAGCAGCAAAAATGCCACTGTCAGCTTCCTGCGATAGACTGAAAATATGTATTTTTAGGTAATTACAAATTCCGTGCTGACAATAAGACATATGCATGTCTGATCGTCTTGTCTGGTAGATAGCAATCCATGTATGATTAACTTCACCCCAGTACTTTTTCAGTAAAATGTAAGTTGGTTAGGAAAAGGAACATGTAAACAAATGAGCAGATGCTAATTGATCTGTCACTTTAGCCCTTCTGTTATGAATTTCAACTTTCACAGTATTTTTGAAATTCTTCCAAGTGACTCATTAATTCAGTTTGACCTTTGTTGTTTAACTATTTTGTTGACTGAATTACACGCTTTTTTTTTTCACAAGATAAAATAGCCCAAGGCATACGAGTGATTAAACAAACCAAATCTTATGGAAATAAATTAATTTGAATGTGTCTTTTTTGGATTTGTGTAAAGGTATTGATTACAGTGAAGTTTTTTTTTTTTTTTTTTTTGTCAGAAGAATGGAAAAACTATGAAAAACATTGCAAATGTAAGTTTAAATATGTTATTTATGCTTCTTTAAATTCAGAACACAGCTTTACACCACTTATTTTTCACGCTTCAGACATGGGTTTGCAGACCGAATGATTGATCTTCAATACAATAATCTTGTATGCTGTTTCCAAAGACAGAATAGATGTTATTTTATATTCTTTCACATATACATTATTCCAAGAGCAGCTTGTTTACAGAGAGAAGAGATCCAGTGGACAGTGGCATCATGTTTGGAGGTTTAGGACAAAGTCAGAAAAGATTGTTCCTTTGGATCGCCACCAGCAAAGGCAGTGACGGGGAATTCATTCTGTGCAGGGCTTATGGTTTGTGACAAGTGGGTGATGAGGGAGTTATCAGGGCCACAGGTCCATGAAAGTAGTCCTTATGAAAGAGAGATCCGTAGTAGCCTACATTAATTTATAAACAGAGACTGCAGGATACCGTGAAGAGATTCCTATGTTACCTACGTCATTCCAATCATTTTTTTTTTTTTACTTCGTCCCATTTACTTTCTCTTATTTACTGTTAGAATCAGAGGGGATAATTGAGGTTTATGCGCTTCACATTTAGAACTGACCTCAGCCCTGCATTGCTGCCAGATTGAAAAAAAAAATCTGATAACAGCTTTGCCACAGGATAAGAAATACAACCGAACAGATAAACACATGGTAAACACTTAAACAAAAAATAATCTAAGACAAAAAAACAAAACTCTTAAATTGGTAAAGATGATGAATGAAGAGTTACCAAACATTTGCAATGTGATGTCCAGCAGATTGGAATTTATTCAACCAACGCAAGTACATTCTGTTCCATGTATGAAGAATTAGCACTGATGATTTGAAAATACAGAGTAATGTGGGGAAGAATGCCAAATAAAGTCAGCATATGCCTGAAAGACAATGGACTTAAATCTTTAACTTCCTATGTTCTCACTTGTGTTTAAATTTTGGAATAAACCAAAACAAAACATTACCATCCATCTGAGTACAAATATTATGAGCAGGATTAGTGTTTTTTGTTTAGGTAATTTCAATTTTAGATTTAGGATTTTAAGTATCAGAAAACTTCTTTACTTTATTTTGATATTTAATGTAAGGATGAGCTAAGCAGACAACCTGATTATGTCGATCCTGCTTCATAGCTTACAGCCCCTTTTGAGACCATCAGTCTCTTTTCAACATATTTTGACAAATTGCAGAAAAGAAGAATTGCGTGAAACAATTTTGTCAATTTGTTTCTGTTTTCTAAACTTCATCCATTCATCCATTCATTCATGCATCCATGTAATATTTAGACAACAGTAACCATGTGTTTGCATTTATTTCAGTTTCTTTCTAATCAAAATAATAGTAGTATGTCTTGTGTTTTCTTCATTTTTCCTTTACTATTTTTATCATTCTTGGCTACTGTATTAAAATAATGCTTGAAAAATAAGTCCATTGTACCATGTAAAATGGGATAGATATAATATAAACCAAAGTTTTCCATGAATTTTTTAACTTTAATTGCCAAGATGTTAAAGGTGCCTTTTGAGAAGTAATTGGCTGAATAAGAAGCATGTATTCAGTTCTCAAGTCATTATTAACTTAAATTCAGTGTTGACAGCAAGTGCAGTGGGAGAAAACCACAGAATCTCTAACTGTAGCACATAACTTGTCTTTGCTGTGTGTTATAATTGTATTTAAGTTGAGAGCTTAAAGGTCGTAAATAAGAGTTTTACTGCACCTGCTTAGCTACAAAAACCAAAACGAATGCAAAAAAAAGAGAACATTTACATTTCACAAAACGCTTAGAATAAGAGTACATTTTGTTTCAAGCACAAATTGTTGATATAAGCATAGTGTTGCATTACTCCAAATATTAATTTAAAGCAGAATGTCTTGTTTGTTGACTTGTCAATTTGCCTCTCTCATGAATTACTCCTGCAGAATTTGGCAGATGTTTAAAAGTATTTTAAACATCTATTATTCAATAAGACAGAAGCTTCTTACAGCTAATGTCTTTTTTTTGTCATGTGCTTAAAATAAGCTGATCAGAGCTTGAGGGTGTAATTATAATTTTTGAAGACTTAACATCTCTTGCCTCTTGTTGACAGAAACAAACATGAAGTTTTGGAAAGAGGGGTTTACTGTTACTGTTGACTCGTGTGAATTGCTCTCTTTGTGTTTGCGCGTGTGTGTTTGTGAAGTTAACTTTGCGTATTGATAGTGTACATCTCCCATTATGAAAACAATTATATTCCAGGCATCCTATGTGTTCATGACCAATTCCAGAACAAAAGGGGTAGGCTTAGTAGCTTTCCTCTCTGTAAACAGATATAATCTTGCAGCTTTGAACCAGCAATTGTTCTAGGGTAGTGATATTTGCGCTACCATCAAATCAATACCTAATTTTTAAGTAAAACTCATACTTATGTTACATTTAAGTTTTTTCCCACACTTTGTAGCTTTACAGAATGTCACAGTAGCCTTTGCTTGAACTTCCTCAACAATCTTGTCTGAAGCTCAAATAAACAGAAAATCCTATGTGGAAATTCATCTGTGTGCTTTTGTACAACCTTATAAAAAAAAAAAAAAAAAAGCTTGGTCAAGGTGAACTGGAGAAAATACCAGGTAACACTTTATAAGACTGACATGACAGTGTCATAAGCATGACATTACCAAATGTGAACTATTAAAAAATTCAATTGGTAAAATGGCATTTGAGAGGGAAAAAAGGGAAAAAGAGTGAACAGACAAGGTTTTACTGTCACTGCATTCTTTGAAGATCTTCACTAGAAAGAAAATACACATGAATGCACACACAATTAACAAGATTAAACTGTTAAAACTTGAGGGAATGGAGGAAGTAGCAGCAGTTCCACATTATGTGTAGTGTATGAGTAACCAGTTTGAAGTGTATAGATATGAAGGTCTCAACAGGCAACTGTACCATGAAATTTAGATGCAAATATGTGAATTGATTTCTGTGAATGTCTCTACGTATTTTGCTTCTGCAAATCCACATTCTTCAACACGTATAAGTATTTTTAGCTCAGTTGCATTACAGCAATCCATTTTTCAATACAGCCTCAGAGGGCTAGTATTATGCTGTTGTCAATGATTTGCTCCAAAGTGAAAGAAAAGTAAATAACCAGACAAAAAGTGACATGTCAGTAGCATATTAGGGTAGATTTTGGTGTTCCTGAGAGGTAAATTATGTCATATGACAAAGAAGGACAATTCTTCTTACACTGTTTTACTTTGAAACAAACCTCACTGTTTTTGCTGCTACCCAAAACCTGACCTTGAGTTTTCCATTTTCTGCAGTGAGCTTGCAACTACAATTTAAATGTGTGTTTGCTTTTATTGCTGTCAGGGTGCAAACACTGTTGTCATTGCAGTTGTTACGGTCACAAAAATCATAGCTGCACATGAAAGTCTGCATAAGCTGCTGGTAGACCCTTTGTGGAGGTACAGATGGTGAAATTTATATTATATAAGCTTTGTGACAGGACACCTAGTCGAGCAGACTGAAATATATTATTGAGTTAGAATTATAAGTGAACATTCTCTGCAAATTCTAATTATGTCTGACCTAAAAAGATGCTTTCTTCCACCTGAACAAAGAGATATTGGGAAATAAAATGAAAAATTAAAGGGACTTAGGGTGCAACACTATGGGGCACTGATAGAGAACCAAACATGCAGCATGATTTTTTCTTAGGGTTCATCATTGGACTGATAAGCCAGGTTCATATGTAGCACTCATCAATTATTCTTGACAAAATATTTCATCTAAAATAAACATATGAAAACATTTGCATATTACCTCAAATCTGTGCCATGTGTCTGTTCAGAGTGGCAGGCACTGCAACTGATGATTTAGTGACAACTTACGGCAAATATTAAGCAGTGTCCGATATTTTTTTGTTAAAACCCTGCAGTTCAGCTGCTGCTGTGATAGACGGCTGAGTGTCATACAAATTGAGTTCTTCCACAGCTGTGTCCTTTCCTTCGTTCCAACCTCCTCTCAATTGTCACTGTCAAGATTTGATCATATCATGCTTACACAGTGTGTTGTGTTCAAATGACTGTATGATTTTTTAAATCTCACTGTGAATGCTTTTTATGAATGAAGGTTATGTGGAGCAAGAGATGAGTAGACGGATTGAGATCTCCACTATAGTAACGCAGATGCGGTTCAATTTTTTTAAGACAAAAAAAAGAGCTGATCCATAAACTAAGCTCTTGATTTCCAAGATCATTTACATTCTTGCATTCACCTATGGTTATGTAATGTAGATCAGCTGACCCCAATTCTAATCTTTTGAAATATTTGTTAACCATTTCAGCAATTATGCTATTGAGAGCTGTGGCTTACTGGGCACAGTGGTAAACAACATTGTGGTTGTCCTTCTACTCAAATACCAACAATTTCATCCACACGTTAAAGAGCCTTTGGGAAAAGCACTGAACCCAAACATTGTTGCTGACATTATAATTAGTGCATAATTACAGGCTAGACGTTTTGACTATATAGAGTTTGATGCATATTGTTACAGAGGTGGAGAGTGGGAAGTCAGTGTGTGACCTTTGTTTTTGATACTGTGTTAGGGCCATTTTCCTAACACATATTACGTTGTAAGGACCGACTACTCCTTATGGGCTCCTTAAGAAGCAGAAGAAGTGTTGTCTGGGCTAGAGGATAGGTTTAGGACTTCTTTAGAAGTTCTTCATAAAAGTGCGTGTTTGTTTGGATATTTTTTTCCCCAGATGAATAAAAAATTAATTTAAAAAGTTTTTGTTTTGTTTTGTTTTGTTTGTTTCCACCCGTGCCTAATGTTAAAATTTGTTTGATTAATTGAAAACAACAATGCACAAACAGAAGAAATCTCTGATTGGGCAACACCCACAGTCAAAAAATTTAATATCCAATTATTTTTAACTGACTTTACATGATTGCTGGATTAAAGTCATGTATTTGAGTGATACTGCATAACATTTTGTAAAACAAATGTTGATATCGAATATGATATTTTTGCAAATGTACATTTATATATTTTGGTAGTCTATTAGAATAGCAATATGGGGTTAGCAGACATTAGCCATGTTGCTAAACTTTGCTAATTTCTGCCCAGAAAACCATTGTTGGAATTTCTGTTCTGGCCTTTCAATGTGGAACTTGCAAGTCTTTTTTTTTTTTTTTTTTTTCTCTATGCATGCAAGGGTTTACTCTGGGAAATCAAATTTACTTACACAGTTCACAAACATGTCTACTAGGTTAATTAACATGCACCCAGAGAATCTAAATTGCTCTGGGTGCATGTGTGTGTCTCAATGATTGTTTGTCTCTTCATTGAGCCTGCATCTGGTGAGCTTTTCAGGTTGTATGCCGCCTCTTGTCCATTGGCAACTTGAGATAATCGCCAACGCCCTAATGTCGATCTACCTGCCTAATACTATCATGAATGTATGTAAAGAAAGAAATGAAATATAAAAGAATTATAAATCCAACAAAAATAAAATGATATGTTCAACTGGCAGCAACTCTAATAAGCAAATGCAATATGTTCTTACTCTATTACTTTGGCATTATTATTATTATTATTATTATTATTATTATTATTATTATTATTATTATTATTATTATTGTGTAGTTCTTCATAATAGTATTGATGTGAAAATAGTATTCAATAAAATCTATGCAATTTATGATGTAGGTGTTTTGAATTACTAAAGAAAAAAATTCCAATAGCCATTTGTGGATTTTATTCTTTAGTAATAAAATCCACAAATGGAGTAATTTGTGGATTTTATTTAAAGAATTTTATTCTTTAGTAATTCAAAACACCTACACCTACTTTAAAAAAGAAGTACACTTCTTTTTTAAAGAAGTGTGCTTCTTTAAAAAAAAAAAAAGAAAAACAAATCTGATTTAGGGTGTTTGGCATTGGTTCTTTAAAAATATCAAAGGCATAAAAACTTAAAAAAATGAGTGAGAACAACTCAGTTGCCTTGCGACAGAACCTCTCAGTAGGTTTTATGTGATTATCACAAATTAATGATCTGATGTTTGTTTGAAGTTGTTTTTATAAACTTCTGGTGGTAATTCTGTAAAGCATTCCCAACCAATGAGTCTTCCTTGGATCATTACACACTTTGTTTTCCTCAGTGATGAGTTTGCATCCTTTCCTACTGCAGTTTGTCTCTGTGGTGGGCTGATGACTAAAAGATTCAGACAGAGACTTCATCTTCTTTTCCACCCTCTCAACTATTTTCTCATTTCTCTCCTAAACTCTGTTTAGTTGAGAGAGAATCATCATCAGAATTAGTTTAAAAGCTTGATAGATGCTATACTGAAGGCACCTTTCAAGAAATGCTTTCTAGACTGCTTGATTGTTAATCTTTCCTCTCAATCTGTTTAAGAAAAGCTCTTTGTGTTTTTAAAATTTTTTTTTATTTTCTAAATATGCTGATTTCAAATATGCATATTGGTTGAATGAAAGGTAACCAGTGTAAAACAATAAAAATGTCAAAAGAAGCTTAATTCTGGAAATAGATAATCTTTATAATTAGGTGAGAACTGCTTGCTTGATATGTCCACCAAATACCAATTTATTTTTCCTATTAAATGACGCATGATTGGCTTGTCTTTATATGCCCTAATCTCTTTGGAGAGCTCCTTGATATACTTTTTTATCCAATTCAGTCAACTGTTTTAAGAAGTTGGGTAATGCGGTATGTACTATTTTGAGCTACTACAAAGTACATACATTCATTTAGAGTATTCAGTTTTATTTAAATAACATTAAACATAGAATCCAGTTTTTTAAGGATTAATTTAATTTATTTTCGCCTTTGCATGGAAGGGCTCATGTTTGGAGATAGGATGGGGAGTTAGTTCATCTGGTGCAATCCCAGAGTGGAGCTGCTACTCCTTCACATCAAAAGCAGCCAGTTGAGATTGTTTGTGCGTCTGATCGGGATCCCTCATGGAGAACAGCCCATGTAATACCCAGGTTGCGCTGGAGGGAAAATATATTATTTCTGGTTTGGGGAAACCTAAGAAAACCAAGAAGTACCACTGGTCAGTCTGGAGGATCCTAACTGCGACCCTTTCTTGCATAGGACAAGAAAGTGAGATGAATGAATGTATGGATATTTAGTACTCCTGAATTAGCTACTACTAATGTTTAGCTTAGTAACTTTTTATTGTTTGTTTTTGCATGTATAACTTTCCACAATTTTCTCCTTCTATCTGAATCAAACTTTAGATCCCAGTTTTTTCTTATCAAGAGCAATAATCCAGACCTAATCGTGGCAAATTTATTACACACCATATGTGTGAAACAGTGAAGAAATGAGCATTGGAAGAAAACACTCTGATGATAATCATCTCTCTGTTGGAGACGTTGCATGATTGGAATAGTCAGAACACCTGTGAAGACAAGTCAAGCTCTTTTAGCTTTGCTTTTTGCTTTCACTCTCAGTGGCAGTCAAATATCCTTCAGGAAAGAATAAGTGAAAATGTAGCTTGCCATTTTTAGCACAGAAAGGACAGACAGCGAACTGTGAGACGATGCAATGTCAGCCTAATTATCGAGGAGAATTCTAAGAATAAAAATATACCTTTACTTATAAATTTGCATCGTTGAAAAAAAGGCTCTCTGGGAGCACATAAGGCAGTGCTGCATCATCAGACAGTTCTAAACTAAATTAATACAAGAACAAATGATGATTACAGAAGATGATGATTAAAACTAATGTCTTCTACATTTTCTGCAGTACAATAGGAGAAACCAAGAATCATTAAAGAGAGGATTTGTTTGAATGACATTCTCCCCTTTTTGAGAATTTTTCTCAGCGATATTGTCTCCCATTTGTTGAAAGAAATAGAAGTTAGTTGCTCTTTTTTAAAAGACAGTTTTTAAAAAAGCTGGAATGTTTATTCAGCCCAATATCTAATATCAGTCATCTATATTCTAAAACATAAGAACACAGTTTTTGAAGTGATCTGCTCAGTATTTAAGATCACAAAACAGACCCTGTACAGCATGAAACAGATTATACAAAAGCTGTGAAATAACCCTTTACTCAACCTAATAAAAATATCATAAGCGTAGTTGGACAGTTCCGGTTATACAGTCTCAAAAAACATGGTGTAAAGTGCGCTATAGGCTTGTGTGAAATCAATCTGTCTGCCCAACTGTCCATCCGTCCAATAAATGTTAGTATTCATAAAGCAATGTTTGTGTAAATTGTCGAATAAAGTTGATTATTTTCATATAGGAATGTAAGTATAAGAGTACCGTACCTGGAATGTAATTGGATGTTGTAATTTAAACAACTTATTCTCACACTAAAAATGTTATAAAAAATCTTTAAATATTTCAGACAATTGATGCTTTTTGATGCATAGATATCAGTCCGTAGAGTGATGTTTGTGTGATTTTTTGTTTCATGAAAGTGAGAATAACTAAGAAAATCTTTCAGAAGTTAGTAGTTTCACTTTTCAGATACTCAACCATGGGGTTTGTTTTCAATCGCTTTTCCTTTTCTTAGACATTTGAACACATCAGGGGAAGATTACATAAAAAGGAATAAAGCACTGTCTTTGCTTCCCCTACTTAGATACTAAACTGAGTATAGCCTTCACTGTAGTGCTCAGATGCAAGTTTCAACTGCATCAGCAGGCTATTCAGTGTGTTTATTCCCTGGTTTGCTATGTTGGGCACTGAGAAGAGCCCTCAGGCAGCTTCTGCTCAGTGATGGATCTGAGACAGCTGTGCTATGACAAACAGAACGAAAGGTACAACTCCTATGCTCTGATCATAGCCTCTGTAGCTTTGGCATCCCTTTTGTAACTCTTCTTTTACCTGGCACTGCACTGTCTTTCTCAGAGGGGGGGCTTGCCAGTAAGAGATGCATATGGGGTTTGGGGTCTTCTTCACAGATATGTGTGAAACAAAGAAATCTGTGGGTATCTCACTGAAAATAGTGAATGATGATATAAACTTTCCACGAAATGCAGGATCTTCTTTGCATTTGTGTATGTGTCCAATGCAGTGCGTGAGTTTGTAATAGAATGTATAAAAATATATCTATGTGTGAGTCTAAGTTGGGCCACCATTCATAAATGTCCATCACAGTAACACAGCATGCTGATCACAGCTAAACTCTCCCTTTTTTTTATCCATACGCTGCTCCTCTCTTTAGCTGGCCCCAGCGGATGGACACAAACACTAATGGCTGCTCGTTAAAGAGAAACACCAACATGAAAAAGGCCTTAATGAGCTGTTTTCTGTTTGTAGTTTTCTTTGGGGGGAGGCATTGTTATTGGTGAGGAATTGATTGGCAGCAGTTCCACACCCTTGGGGGGTGTCATATTCTGGGAAATAGTAAAGTTTTTCTGCTGCTTTGTTTGGATGTTTGCTGTTGGATGATGTGCCTGTGTGCATGTTTTTCATGGGTGACATTGAGTTTTTTCTGTGGAATTTGGAGAGGAAAAAGTCAAAATAGATTTGTTCCTTTAGTGAAAACATTTCCAACAATCTGCAATTTTCACAGTAAAACTGGTAATTTTTTTCAGTTTCTGGAAATGTACTCTTAAAGAGCTATAAATGCTTTATTCCTTACAGACTGTTCCTCAAGTGATTTTTCTAAAGAACAATGTAGATGTTGTAGTAAAGCTTTGTACCTGTCTTTTGTTTAAATACCAGAATAGCATACTTAAAATGTAAAGAGCAAAAAAAAAAAAAAAAAAGAAAAAGAAAAACCCCACATATTGATATGAACAGTATAGTAATTCTACTAAAATAAGATTAGAGAATAACATAGAGGTTAAATAGTTTTTTGCACAATATTCAGGACACTTTTATAAAGTTATACAAGGCAATTTTCTTGTGGAGATGATGTTTGATATTAAAGGTAAAATGGTCTTGAAGTTGGCATTTCAAGGTGTCTTCATCTTGTGTGATTAGTTTCAGTAAATGTAAACAGCAGCCTCAGTGTGTAGTTCTTGTAATCACACTTTCCTCACATCTGAGACCTTGAGAAGACAGCCGGTATTTCCAAATTCTGCAAGTTGTGTAGCAGACAGAAATTAAAAGATCACACAGATATAAAAAAAAAAAAAACAACAACAACAACAAAAAAAAAACAGTTCTTAGGTTACTGACCTCTGAGAAAGTTCCCCAGTCCAATGTGAAACAGTCACAAAATACAAAAAGCAGAAAAAAGAATCAAGATTTTGGAGTAAAATTCTAAGTGTGAGGAATATAGAACCCCAAATGCAGCACACGGACAGCTGTGAGCTGTCCTCTGTGTGAGCTTTTTGGACACGAGAAGTGTGTCTCTGAATAGGTTGTGTGGGTATGGTTATGCATTTGTTAAAATATTGTGTCTGTGACTATATAAATATGTTCACAAGTCATATCATTTCAAATGTATTTGTCATAACTGGTGTTTTTTATAGAATGACATCACTTTTTTTATTTGACTCTAATTTTTAACAAATTAAAATAAACAAGGTTGAAAAAAATATTAAAAATATTTTGTCAGAGATTATTTATGAATGTTGTAAATTGTATATTAGTTTTCTTGACTTTATCTCTCTTAGATTGCAATGATTTAGATTAAATTAGGTGGTTATTGTTCAGTTTGTTATGATCGTTGTTGTTGGCTAGTTCTTATCTCACTAATGATGAAGAACAGCTTACTTACATGGATTGTTTTTCCTTATCAATGTGTGGCTATATCCAGGTCATGGAATATTGTTTGTTTCAGTGTTAGATTTTGTTAAATATTTACTGCACTCTTCAGTTTAGTGCCCTTGAATGTCCACTTTAATCGTGTCAAGAAACTAATGAAGCTCAAGAGCCAAATGTTCCATAAGAATTTCTGAAAAGACAAGACTTCACAGGTGAATAAATGCTAGATTTGAAGTTATTTGGCAGAAGAAGGTGAAATCTAATGTGAAGAATTGCAAAGCATTCAAAAACAAGAGATTGCTTGCTTTTGAAGCATCAGCATTGTGGATCTACAAAGTAGCTGAATAAAATTCTTTCTTAACAAATATTCTTTCTAATGGTTGTGTTTTGGATTGTTGAGGGCATCCATCTATTTTCTACAGTTAAGATTGTCTATAGTTGTACCGAGTTAGAGAATAAGTTTCTTTCAGATACTTTATCCAATGCGTGAGATGGACAATTATGAAATACAACAAACAATAAACCTCCCCTCTGAAGGCAATCAAACAGCGTTTATTGATGATCATGGTCAGCACTTACGAAGGCTGGCCTTGTTTCAACACTAGCCATAAAAAACACCCTTGCAGCTGTTGAATAAAGTAATGTATTGATTAACGTGATATATTGTTTGTAAGAAGCAATAAGAGTTGGGTGCAAGTTAGTAATTCTTTTTACTCTGAGACTAAGAATACAGAGGTTTGCTTATTGAAAAAGAAATTGCTTATTGTTTAAAAATGGATTAAATCAAGACAGAATCTCAGAACATTGCTAACAGGATGTCTGTATATTGAGATATGATGTTCCTGATGTGATGACATGGCCATGAATTGTTTACATCCTAGACATTTGCCTCGTATGCAGTCATTGCGGTGATCTTTGCTCAATGACATTCAATTTTACACATGAAATTACATTTTGAAGTCAAATATAAGCTTTGTCCTGTTTGTACTCATGTATAAAGTCCAAACAGATTCATACCAACAAGTTTCTTGTATTTGAAGGAAATATTAATATTTTGGTTTTAGTTGTCCAGACAGAGTCCTAACTTGATTCTGATAGAGACGGAGCAAAAATATTACCGTAATGGGAAAGACGGCTTCCAACAATGTTCCAATACATAGGCCTGTTTCAGATCAATTATGTAGACATGCAAAAAGCTGGTCGGCTATTCAAAAAGTATACCTGATTGCTGTAATTTGAATAAAATTTTCTCCATTAATTATTGAGAAGGGTATAAAGTTTTGACATGCCATTTTTAATAGTGTACAAAATCCACAACTGATCATATTTGACTGATGCTAATTTTATGTTGTTAAATTATTTTCAGGTATCAAAAATTAAACTTAATGGTTCAACAAAAATCATTTCTGAACTAACAGGGTTATGAACAATTCTGAGCTCAATTTGTGTGTGGCTCTACAACAAGGTTTCTGTTTCTGTAAAATTCCACCTATTGAAAATTTGCAAAGAGAGAGCACTTGGAAAGATGTGATATGTTATTTTGATGTCTCTGATCAAAAGCTAGGTCATCTTGCCAGAACCAATTCAAAGGTCGCGGATCTTTCTTCTGCTAGGCTGAAAGAACCATGTTTGTTACCGGCTGTATATGAATAGTGCTAATCTACGCATCAAGAAGCAGCATTCAGTCTGCACTTGGATGATAAATGCAGTTGGCATACACCAAAGCCAGGCTGAATTTCAATAAACCACATATGAAGCCAAAAGAGGCCCCCAAAAGCAGCAAGACTCCATCCATGATTGTAGCCTTTTCTAGCCACAGTGCCTCAAAAGCTGACTCAAGATGAGAAAGATAGAGCTATTATTTAAAATTGTTTCAAAACACTTTTTTTTTTTCCCCCACCATGGTGCAATCCAGTTCTCTGAGTGGCAACTTGAAACTACATTGGATTGTTCATATAAAGTCATTGCACATGAGATTCACTTAGAAGTCATCATTGTGCGAGATGGGCTCTGGACTGCAGGATTCAGAGTAATCAGCTTTCACCTGCGTAAAACAATACACCCGACTCCTTCACAGATAAGCACAAAATACTCTTCACTGTGTGTTTTTGTTTGTTTGTTTTTACAAAAAACAGCCTGTAACAATTACAGGTTTTGTTTTGTGATTTTAATAAAGAAAGCTGTTTTGTGCAAGCATCCATGCGACATTTGCCTATTTCCTGTAATCTCTCTCAAATCAGCCTCCATACTGCATTCAGAGAATTTGTGTTATGTATCCTTCACTCACACAGAGCATGCGTTTGTGTGATATTGCAGGGAATTTGGCCGTTGGAAGGTGAACAGCTTGGCCCTGGAGAGACAAGAAAACAATGGCTTTTCGTTGCCGCTGGACCCAGAGTTCCTCCAGACCATTAGGCAGCTGGGCAGGAGGCCCAGTCTCAGGGCCATCACTGACAACCTCATCAGGAAATACGGAACCCACTTCCTGCTTTCCGCAATGCTGGGAGGTAAATAAAACAAGACGGGTAGTGTTTTTATTTGCTTTTACTGACTTGCCTTAACAGACATGGAGAAACAGAGTGGAGATGGGGGTTTTATATGGCTGAGACATGGAAGAAAACCTTCTTTTTACACAATTTTAATGCAATACAGTTTGATGATTTTATACATTTTACCATTGCTTGAACTTGAGAAACTGACATAAACATGAAAACAAATAAAGTACAATACACATTAGATGGAAATTGCCAATGGAATTGGATAAAAAAAAGGTGGATAAATTACTTTCATAACAATCGATAGCATTGTCAGTTCCATTTCTTCTTCAACTTTAAGATAAATGATTTTATATAGAAAAAAAAAAATCTTTTTAAAAATATTTTAATGTCAAAATGCTACAATGGATAAACTGGAACAGCTTTCATTGTACTCGTAGAAAGAAGAGCTCGCTCCTCCGGTGTGAAATTGTTTGGGCTCATGTTTTGTTATTAAACATGCAAAACAAATGTCTTTGATATTTCTATTGAAATAAACTGCCACTGGATCCTTTCCAGAACAATAGATCTAAGTTAGCCAGAGTACTGTAATGTTCAGCACAGCGTCTGAGGCTATCGTGTGCATTGTCTCCTCCCTTCCGCTCCTCTGCTGACTCCTTTCATCCTTTTGTATTTGTGTGGAAACTCTCAAATGATGAATACCAGCAGTATTAAAAAAAGTAAATTGCAATGTTGCCCATTATCTGCTGGAAAATAAGGGAGATAAACAAACTCTGCAGCGTGACAAACAGCTCGCAGCATTACCTCTGTCCTGTTTTACGGATCCCCTGTAGAAGTTAGTTAATATTTCAAAGTGACTTGTCAAAAAACATGGTGTGTATTCTTGTACCTAAAAAGATGTTAACTCTATTTTCATTAAATATGTACAATACTAAACCTAATTCATAATACATCTCTTTGTTATTGCCAGTTATGAACCTTGCTACAGGGTTTCTAGTCCAATGTGAATTCAGTTTCCAATTCTTTAAAGGTAAATTTTTAGAACTTTTAATGCTTGAAATTTTGATTAATTGTTGAAAAAAAATGGGACTAAAAAACTGCATGGTTTAATAGCACCTTAGTATGTAAACCCAGTTACCATGCGTACTGGTGTTTAATTAAATATATATGATTGCAAGTAATTGCAGAGATAATGATCTGTGAAGCACTCATCCTCTTCCATCTCTTTAGCTGGTGGTGGGGAGAGAGTAGAGGCCAGTGCTCTACAATCACCATGTCACATGATGAAAGTGGACTGATTAACGGGACTGTACGTAAAGTTGAAATGTTGAGTAATCTTCACAGATGATTTTACTCCAGAGTCCACCAAATATGTGGTGGAATGAGACATCCTAAAAAAAACAAAACAATAAAACACTGAAACATATGTCAGTGTTGATAAGTAGGATCAACTTAGACTTTGATTCATATTTTACTGAAATTAACTGAATTAAATGAATAAATTGGAACTGTACTGGATTATAAGAAATCAGCACAAAATGTAAAGAAATGAAATAAAAAAAATATAATTACAAACTTCTAAGTGTAACAGATATGCAGAGGAACTCTACAAAGGGACAAATGCATTTTTTTTTTTTTTGTGTTTTTTTTCATGGTACCCCATATGAAGACATTATTTTTAATCGGTAATCTTCATTCTGATACAAAATTCTTTCAATCTGATCTTTCAATTTGTTTTTCAGACATTATGATGATGAGTTTAAAACACATAGAAATTATGTTTTATTTACTTTGCTCTTAAATGGGACTTTGGAAGGACATACGTTTTGAAACTGTCTCCACAATCTGTACGGCACAAAAAAGGATGTTTTGAAGACGCAATAGCTATGATTATGCACAGACTCTGAATACCAATGTGCTCCCTAATTTTCAAGATCCAGTCCCAAAGGAAAGATTCTGGGATTTTGTCTTTTCTCATTTTAAATTGTGGAAACTTTTACATTTACCATTATTTGATATTTGTGAACACTCCTTTATGTCTCTATGGTACATCAGATAGTATGTCACATCATCCCAACACTATTGACAAAGGAGAATTTTCTGACACCCAGAGAATAAAGTAGGTCAAGAGTTTCAAATCCTGTATATCCATCCAAAACTGCAAGTTCACAGCTTGCTTTGCTGTTTGTGTTGCTTCATTTTTCTGGCATAGAATCACCACTTGTAGATCAGTGGAACAGCATGAAGCTGCTGTCTTCAGTGTGCAGTTGTGTTTTTGCTTCATAAAGAGGATAATCTAGTTCCTACAAAACATAAATAAATAAATAAATAAATAAATAAATAAATAAATAAATAAATAAATAAATAAATGAATGAATGAATGAATAAATAAATAAATAAATAAATAAAACAGTGCTACTAAACTTCAAATTGTCTTTGAAGAGCAAAGAAAAGTTTCATAATGAGCAATAAACAAAATTTTTCAAAATAACTTTATAATAAACATTTCAAGATACAAAAAAGTCATGTTTAAATACATAACAGCACCTATATTACAACTGATAATTTCATTAAACAAATAAGTCAGTCAGTTAGCGAAGTTTTTAAATAGGACATTTTTCCTCTGATTGAATATAGGCAAGTCAGACAAACACAAAAAATCCTTTTTCCAATTCCTCTAAAAACAGTAAAACTAAGAATTCCCACAATTTGGGCATTTTAACTACATCAACCAAAAGTATGCATTTCATGGTCTCTCTTATGCATTAAAAATAAAGTAAATAGCTGCCACTTCTCCTACTCTGCATAAAAAGGGAAATATATTGTGATTTCTTCATTTTAAATTTTATCCACAATTTCTACATCTGTCAAAGAACCTTCAAAATATTACACTATTATGTTTATAAAATCAGAAATGGTCAAAATTAGCATCCTCCAGTCAACCCCTATGGAAAGCTGAAACTGGTATCGGCCAATGCAAATCCTGCACTACATATTTGCAAGAGATTCTTCTACAATGAAATGTGTGAAATAAGGAGAGATACTAAAACCACACTGCAAACTCATGAGTAAAATTATATTTCATTAATGCATATATCTTATTATACATACATATATTATTTTCAGTGAGAAGAACTGTTTTGCTGCAGATATGTTAACAATCAACTATCACCAATAATCTGGTGTCTCTGCAAACAAAAACCACTTTTCTCATAAAACCTAATCCCATTAGAACAGATTTTTTTCTATCGATCTTCCACTTCTTACACAATCTATCAGTGCACTGTCCTCTGAGAGCTTTTGCTAATTTTTATTGAAAGATATATTTTATGAAGTGTCTTGGTTTTAGCAGCACTTATTACATTGACATTTAGGCTGAAATAAAATTAACACATTTGGATTTTAAGGTGTTCTCACACTCTTATGTTTTTGTTCCGTATGATGGCCCACTAGATGTGTACAGGTTAGTTCATCTACATTAAAAATATTATGTGTTCAGAGGGTTATGACTCATAAAGAATGAAGCTAGCGTATGTGTCACTGCCTGTGTCTGCGTCTGTAGGGGAAGAGTCCTTAATGATCTTTGTGGACAAGAGAAAGTTGAGTCGGACGTCTGAAGCGAGTGAATCCAACGGCACAGCTGTGACGCTGGAAGCTCTGCACCAGCTGGCTGCCTCCTACTTCATTGACAGAGAGAGCACCTTGCACAAGCTGCACCACATCCAGATCGCTTCCACTGCCATCAAGGTAAAAGCCTTCTTCCCACTGGGTGTCAATAACACAATTAGTTCATACCAGCTTTAAATTACACTCATTGTTTTTTTTTTTTTGTTTTTTTTTTTTACTTGTAACTACAGTTTTTGAATGAAATAGCCTTTGTATTATTTGTACAAACTTGTGTGTCTTTATACATGCCAGGTGGTCAGAATCAGCTCCTTAATAAGAAGCAGACCAGTCTATAGTCATACTTCTAATAGTGTTCCATCTCTTGAGGGAGTAGGTGACAGTTGTTTTAGCTCCCTCGCTTGGCCAACTTACACTTGGTCAAGTTACTCATCAAGTGTGTATCTCTAGATGTCTACAGTTTCTTGTGTAACTTTCCTGTATTCTTTCAATAAATCGGATTTACTCACAACTTAAGCAGACCCTTCCTGGTGAACACAGTCTTTGATGCCACGTAGAGAAGAATAGATCATATGTGGTAATCTCTATTAACCTGCATAAGCAACATCATTTTCAAGCATGTAACTTATTTCCCTTTCCATTGCTTTCTGTTTTACTGCAGAAGCTGTGCTTTTGTTACAATAGCTTTGGTAGTCTCCTTACAGACATCACATTACCTAACCTTTGTCATATTTTAATGTGAGACTTGAGGATATAAGCATGCTCGGTGAGCAAGCGTCTTTTTCATGTGTGCTTTCATAAGCTCACATATGGGACACCCTGCTTTGCATATAAAGATATGCTTATGATATAAATATCACTACATCTTTTACTGCTTAATAACTTTGAGATGAGTACATTCATCACTGTGTCAGTTGTTATCCAACAACATAAACAGAATAAGCTCAGTTTGTCTTTCTCACCACCATTTTTAGGCATTCTGAGGAAACGTTTCTCACACAGGGCTTTATTGTGCTTACATTTGCTTGCAGTAAACAACAGATTAACGTCACAGAATGAAGATAATGAGAATAACTCTCTGCCACACCAATCTGAAGCACTGCTGGCTTCCTCTGCCTATTTTCTTTCCCTGACTGTATCTGCTGGTGCAGTGACAGTTTGAGACTGGATGCTCAACAGAAATATTCTCTGACCTCACTGAATAATCTATATTTATACTCCAAGACTTTCTCCATAGATATCCACTTATTTACTGGATTTAATTGGTAGAGAATGCGATAGTTATGCATGTTGTTAGATTTTTATGTATGTGCAGCACTAAGCATGAATGAAAAAAAAATGTTATTGTGAAAATACATGCCATCAGTAAAGATTTTATGAGATGTTAGAGAAGAAGGGAGACTTGTAAACAGAGCTGTTAAATAAAGAGCTCATATCAGTTTTTACCTTCAGAATGGCATTCAGACTGAAATCAAAGACAAAAAAACCCCCCAGTAATTATTATACGTGGAATATTCCGGTGCCTTAAGTATGGGAGTTTCATTTGCTGTGACATACAGCCTAGGACTTAGTCATTTTGAACTATATACAAAGTTGCAGCATATTTAGTCAGTAATGTCACATTGTACATTACTGTCTTTCCAGTTTATTTACCGATGTTCAATTCTGTTTGGTCGTGTAACTTACATTTAATTTTGGCCAAATTGTCAATAAAACTCTGCTTCACAGACACCTGTCTTTAGAAAGAACTGTCTGAAATATTGACAAAAAAGTTACAAATTAAATCTACATTTTTTTTATGACAACACTTTTTTGGTGTACAATGCGATTGGTGTCCTTTAAAAAAAAAAAAATAAATAAATAAATAAATAAATAAATAAATAAATATATATATATATAAATATATATATATATATATATATATATATATATTATGTTTATATAGAATTTGTGAAGTTTCTGGTTGTGTGAT